>SJYW01007346.1:453940-497995 GCA_006410735.1 Raphicerus campestris
GTGACAATATACAGCCTTGACGTACTCCTTTTCCTATTTGGAACCAGTCTGTTGTTCCATGTCTAGTTCTAACTGTTGCTTCCTGACCTGCATACAGATTTCTCAAGAGGCAGGTCAGGCAGTCTGGTATTCCCATCTCTTGAAGTATTTTCCACAGTTGATTGTGATCCACACAGTCAAAGGCTTTGGCATAGTTAATAAAGCAGAAATAGATGTTTTTCTGGAATTCTCTTGCTTTTTCCATGATCCAGCAGATGTTGGCAATTTGGTCTCTGGTTTCTCTGCCTTTTCTAAAACCAGCTTGAACATCAGGGAGTTCACGGTTCACATATTGCTGAAGCCTGGCTTGGAGAACTTTGAGCATTACTTTACTAGCATGTGAGATGAGTGCAATTGTGCTGTAGTTTGAGCATTCTTTGGCATTGCCTTTCTTTGGAATTGGAATGAAAACTGAGCTTAGCATTGCAGTAATCCAGACACTGATGGGGGCTCTGATGTGCCTCATGACATATATGTTGTTTTGGTACAAAAACAAGCCATAAACAGATGACTGCAGTATGCCGTGGTCAGGTGCTGTGGGTGGACAGAGGGCCTTTAGCTGAGTTGGAGCAGAGGAGAAAGTATTGTGATGCTGTCCTGGAGCAGATGGTGCCAGGCTGGGTTTTGGAGGCTGCCTGTGTAGTAAGGTGAAGAGTAGAGAGGGACAAAGGGAGTTTGGAGAAAAGCTGGGGGTGGAAAGGTGTGGCAGGGGCTTGGAAACAGCCTGATGTGTGTGGGAAATTATGGGCCTGACATTACCGCCGGGGTAATATGAACAAAATGAGTTGTGGTGGTGACACATACCATCAGAGGAGCAGGGAGGGGCTGCGTATGGAAGGCCTTTTGTACTTCTTAGACAAGTGTAAACTCGTCTTGGGCATGTGACCTGCTTCTAGTGCCTCTTGACTGCTGAATGATACTTTCTGAATTTATCAATAGTTGGTATCCTTCAACACATATCAGTAATATAACTAAGTTTCTGACTCTTTGTCCTTTCTAGTATTTGCTAAGTTCTGTTTTGTTTGCCTTTGCTCAGTAAGCTCTTTTTTCTTAAAGGAAATAGAAATACCTTAGTTTTAAAAATAACGTTTTATTGATGTATACCACATACCTCAGAAAAGTGAAAATGTAAGTATACAGAGAAATTAGCCTAACTTCAAAACACATACTCATTCTTAAAACATCAATATTAAAAATTTATAAAACAAGTAGCAGTCTGTTGGATTTCTGCCATTCGTAGCTGCTGTGAACATTTTGGTCAGTGCTGCTCTGAACCTGTCTCTGATCTTATGCAGACACCATACATCCATGGTTTTCTAACTTATTTTTCCATTCACCAATATTTCATACTCATCTTTTAAAGTTAATATCTGTGGATTCATTTCACCCTTTAATGGCTGCAAGGGATTTCATTTTATGGCATGACATAATTTACCTCATTAATTATCTCAATTGATTTAACTGATGAATTCAGTTACTTCATTGAATTCTAATTTTATAAATTATTAGAAGGACATCAGTGGAAAAAATTTTTCCTAAAATGTACATTTTTGTACATTTATCTTTTCTTAAAATGATTTTATTATTAAAAAATTTCAAGCATCTAAAAACTGGTGTAGTATGATAAGGTCCCATATACATTCAGCTTCAGCAGTTACGTGTTCTACTTTTTTTTTCAATCTACACATCCATAATTGTTTTTCCTCTGTCAAGAGTATTTGAAAGCAAGTACCAGTCATAGTATCATTTTACCTATATACCTCAGTCTTTTAAGTTAGACTCACAAGCATAATAATATTACATAAACAGAATTGATATTGATTCCTAATATCTTCTAGTATTATGCAGATTAAGATCCATGCATGATCTAAACATTAGTTGATTTATCTCTTTTAAGTCTCTTAGTTTATAACCTTCCTCCCCTTCTGTGTATTGCATGCTAATTATTTGTTGAAGAAAACAAGTCATTTATTCAGTAGAATTTTCCACAGTCTACTGATGACCTCCTTATGGTGTAATTTAACTTGTTCTTGCAGACACTGTCATAACCCCTAAACTGGGAGTTAGATCCAGAGGCTTAATTCATTTGTTAAGTTGGATTCATTTGTTCAGTTTGATTACTAAGTTTAGCCCCTGAAGTATCCATTCTAAAGTTTCCCATCAATCTTTTACCTAATGGTTTTGTCACCCCTTTATGATCACTGCCTACTGTCATTACTTCATTAGGGTTCCAAAATGATGGCCTTTAGCAACTTTTTATTTTGAGATAATTGCAGAGTCACATGCAGTTATAAGAAATAATACCAGTGATCTGTTCTGCCCCTCATCTAGTTTTCCCCAAGGATGACATCCTGCTTCAGGGTGGTCTTATATCAACCACATCTAGGGAACTGGTGTTGATACAATCCATGGACCATATTCACGCTTCACTGGTTTTACATCTTCTGAAGGCGTGTGTGCATGTGCATGTGTATTTGGTTTTAGGCAATTTTATCACGTGTGTAGATAAGTGTGGATAACACCACAGTCAAGAATTAGAAACTTTCCATCACAAGGATCTGTTGTTATCCTTTTACAGCCAGAGCCACCTCCTTCCCTCCTTGCTAACCCCAGGGGCACTAATTATTCTCCGTTTCTATACTTTTGTCATTACAAGAATGNAACCAGTCCATTCTAAAGGAGATCAGGCCTGGGATTTCTTTGGAAGGAATGATGCTAAAGCTGAAACTCCAGTACTTTGCCCACCTGATTCAAAGAATCGACTCATTGGAAAAGACTCTGATGATGGGAGGGATTGGGGGCAGGAGGATAAGGGGACAACAGAGGATGAGATGTCTGGATGGCATCATGGACTTGATGGACGTGAGTCTGAGTGAACTCCAGGAGATGGTGATGGACAGGGAGGCCTTGTGTGCTGCAATTCATGAGGTTGCAAAGAGTTGGACATGACTGAGCGNAGAGGATGAGATGTCTGGATGGCATCATGGACTTGATGGACGTGAGTCTGAGTGAACTCCAGGAGATGGTGATGGACAGGGAGGCCTTGTGTGCTGCAATTCATGAGGTTGCAAAGAGTTGGACATGACTGAGCGACTGAACTGAACTGAAGGAGACAAAAGAACTGTACATAGAAAATTATAAGACACTAATGAAAGAAATCAAAGATGACATAAACATATGGAGAAATATTCCATGTTCCTGGATAGAAAGAATCAATATTGTGAAAATGCCTATACTACCAAATGCAATCTACAGATTCAGTGCCATCCCTATCAAATATCAATGGCATTTTTCACAGAACTAGAACAGAAAATTCCACAATTCATATGGAAACACAAAAGACCCTGAATATCCAAACCAGTTGTAAGAAGAATGGAGCTGGAGGTTTCAACCTTCTTGACTTCAGATTATACTACAAAGCTACAGTAATCAGGACAGTATGGTACTGGCACAAAAGCATAGACAAATGGAACAAGAAAGAAAACCCAGAAATAAACCCATTTGGGAGTCTTTTATTGTGTTTCATCACATTGGCAATTTTGAATAGTACAGGCTAGTTTTTTTGTAGAATTTTTCCCTCAGGTGGGTTTTTCCAGTGTTTTCTCTATTAGATTTAGGTTATGTTTTTGGCAGAGAACATTGAAATGATGCTGACTTTTAGTGCATTTACACCAAGACACACATGCTGTCTAATGGCCACATTGTTGAAAATGGTGACTTCAATCAGTTGGTTAAGGCAAAATCAGATTGATTATATTCTTTGCACCCAAAGATGGAGAAGCTCTATACAGTCAGCAAAAAGAAGACCAGGAGCTGACTGTGGCTCAGATTATGAACTCCTTATTGCTGAATTCAGACTTAAATTGAAGAAAGTAGGGAAAACCACTAGACCATTCAGATATGACCTAAATCAAATCCCTTATGATTATACAGTGGAAGTCAGAAATAGATTTAAGGGAATAGATATAATAGATAGAGTGTCTGATGAACTATGGATGGAGGTTCGTGACATTGTATAGGAGACAGGGAGCTGACCATCCCCATGAAAAAGAAATGCAAAAAAGCAAAATGGCTGTCTGGGGAGGCCTTACAAATAGCTGTGAAAAGAAGACAAGTGAAAAGCAAAGGAGAAAAGGAAAGATATACCCGTTTGAATGCAAAGTTCCAAAGAGTAGCAAGGAGAGAAAAGAAAGCCTTGCTCACTGATCAGTGCAGATAAATAGAGGAAAACAATAGAATGGGAAACACTAGAGATCTCTTCAAGAAAATTAGAGGTGCGAAGGGAACATTTCATGCAAAGATGGGCTCAGTGAAGGACAGAAATGGTATGGACCTTATAGAAGCAGAAGATATTAAGAAGAGGTGGCAAGAATACATGGAAGAACTGTACAAAAAAATCTTCATGACCCAGATAATCATGATAGTGTGATCACTCACCTAGAGCCAGACATCCTGGAATGTGAAGTCAGGTGGGCCTTGGGAAGCATCACTAGGAACAAAGCTAGTGGAGGTGATGGAATTCCACTTGAGCTATTTCAAATCCTGAAAGATGATGCTATGAAAGTGCTGCACTCAATCGTGCCAGCAAATTTGGAAAACTCAGCAGTGGCCACAGGACTAGAAAAGGTCAGTTTTCATTCCAGTCCCAAGGAAAGGCCATGTCAAAGAATGCTCAAACTGTTGCACAATTGCACTCATTTCACACACTAGCAAAGTAAAGCTCAAAATTCTCCAAGCCAGGCTTCGGCACTATGTGAACCATGAACTTCCAGATGTTCAAACTGCATTTAGAAAAGGCAGAGGAACCAAAGTACCAACATCCGCCAAACCATTGAAAAGGCAAGAGAGTTCCAGAAAAACATCTACTTTTGCTTTATTGACTATGCTAAAGCCTTTGATTGTGTGGATCACAATAAACTGTGGAGAATTCTGAAAGAGCTGGGGTTATCAGACCACCTGACCTGCCTCTTGAGAAACCTATATGCAGGTCAGGAAGCAACAGTTGGAACAGACTGGTTCCAAATAGGAAAAGGAGTATGTCAAGGCTGTATATTGTCACCCTGCTTATTTAATTTATATGCAGAATACATCATGAGAAACGCTGGGCTGGAGGAAGCACAAGTTTGAATCAAGATTGCTTTGAGAAATATCAATAACCTCAGATATGCAGATAACACCACCTTTATGGCAGAAAGTGAGGAAGAACTAAAGAGCCTGTTGATGAAAGTGAAAGAGGAGAGTGAAAAAGTTGGCTTCAAGCTCAACATTCAGAAAACTAAGATCATGCNACACCACCTTTATGGCAGAAAGTGAGGAAGAACTAAAGAGCCTGTTGATGAAAGTGAAAGAGGAGAGTGAAAAAGTTGGCTTCAAGCTCAACATTCAGAAAACTAAGATCATGCCCATCACTTCATGGGAAATAGATGGGGAAACAGTGGAAACAGTGGCTGACTTTATTTTGGAGGGCTCCAAAATCACTGCAGATGGTGACTGCAGCCATGAAATTAAAAGATGCTTACTCCTTGGAAAGAAAGTTATGGCCAACCTAGACAGCATATTAAAAAACAGACATTACTTTGTCAACAAAGCTCTGTCTAGTCAAGGCTATGGTTTTTCCAGTAGTCATGTATGGATGTGAGAGTTGGACTGTGAAGAAGGCTGAGCACCGAAGAATTGATGCTTTTGCACTGTGGTGTTGGAAAAGACTCTTGAGAGTCCCTTGGACTGCAAGGAGATCCAACCAGTCCATCCTAAAGGAGATTAATCCTGGGTGTTCATTGGAAGAAATTATGTTGAAGCTGAAACTTCAACACTTTGGCCACCTGACGCGAATAGCTGACTTATTTGAAAAGACCCTGATGCTGGGAAGGATTGAGGGCAGGAGGAGAAGGGGACGACAGAGGATGAGAAGGTTGGATGGCATCACTGACTCAATGGACATGAGTTTGAGTAAATTCTGAGAGCTGGTGTTGGGCAGGGAGGCCTGGCATGCTGCAGTCTATGTGGTTACAAAGAGTCAGACACGACTGAGTGACTGAACTGAACTGAACTGAAGGTGATAGCTGCCAGGTTTCTCTACTGTAAATTTTGATTGTACTTGAAAAGTAACTTGTTAGGAATACATTCTGAGACTACGTGAATGTCCTTTACTTCCCAATCTTTCATCCACTAGTTTGATGATTCTTGCATGAATCAGTTATGAAGTTTAGCAAACGATGATTCTTCTTATTCCATCATTCCTTTTACACATATTAGTTGTTTTTCTACAGTAAGGAAGAGCTTTTTATCCTACCCGCCCCCCCATTCCTACTCCTGCCCCATTTATTTAATCTTTGGTTTATATCACTGTGCAGTCAAGGATACTTACTTTATTCAGAGGATTATAATTCTTTATTTTTATTTTATTCTGATGGTCTAATAATCCTCATTTGGCTGGGGGTAGCCAAAAACACTATTCAAAATTGCCAATGAAAGCAATAAAGACTCCTAAATGAAGAGATTAATTCAGATGAAAGGAGCTGAACTAACGTATGTCCTTGGAGTTTCTTTTGTTACAGAAAGAAAGGACAAGGCTCCGTGTCCTTTTAACATGTCCACATCCTTCTTTGAGCACTTCCTTACTTTTTGATTTAAGATGTTCCATATGTGTCCTGTTCTTTTCCTACCCCAGTCCTGGAATCAGTCATTTCTCTGAGGAGCTGTGATTCCATTACTGGAGAATGTTACTGGGAAACCACAAAGTTGGTTTATATGTGTGCAATTTAAGTGTACGTAGTTAACTTTTAAAAATGTAGTGAATCCTTGACATTTTGCTTCCTGATTGACTTTGTAAAATTTCTAAACTCTTCTCCCCCACCCGTTTTTGTTTTTTTTTTTTCATCTAATTCAAGTGGTTTTATTGCTCAGTGTTACTTGCCTAAGAAGTAAGCATGGTGTTTTACCTCATAGAGAAGACAGGCTAGTCACTCTGCTTGTTAGGGGGAGACTGAGAGTTGGTATTAAGATATTGCCAATTACAGAGTGTCCTGTGTTTGAAAGACTATCACCAAAAGTATATTCAGATTTTGAAAGAAAAACAAATCCCTACTTTTTTTATTTTAAAATCTTTGTGTGTATTAAGGGTTACAGTGTTTCTTAGTACAGTAAGTGCTCTGCTTGGTATAGTGCAGAATAGATTCTCTGAAGCCCTTGAGAACAAGATGTAGTCTTCAGGCTGCTCCAGTGCCAAGGGAAGATATATTCTCCCCAGTGTCACTGTGTTCTTTTCCTTCCCAAGAACCGCAGAATTGCTCCCCATTAGAGCAATAGTGTGGGTCACTGCAAACACTCAGCACAGCCTACTCACGTCTTTCACCTGTTACTTGTTTCTATTAATACTGTGCATGTGGGAAATGTGTTCCACTGATTAAAGGATAAACTTTGGGCTTCAGGCCTTTCTGAGCTGTGTGCTCTGTGCCTACCTTTGTCCTCTAATTTGAGGTACACTGGAACTCTGCAAAGTTAGTGAATTTACCTTTTATGAATTGTGTACATAACAAAGATCAAATACCTTATTACTGAGGAATGTTTGAACTAATTTGTGCTAAGAGCTTTACGTAGATTTTCTCATTTCATCCTCACAGCATCCTTCTAAATTAGGAAATGTTGTTATCTCCATTTTGCAGATGAAGAAACTAAAGAACAGAGAGAGAAGTTGAGAGGCTTGCCTGAGATGACATGGCAAAAACAAGGCAAAGCTGCAATCCAGCCCTTGCAGTTTAGCTATACAACCATGTACTTCTAAACAGTACACTCAGTTGCCTCTTCATTCTTCTCTATTACTTTACTTAAAATAGAATCTCTGAAATAAATGGATTTGCTTAGAGTCAAAAGAGTCTTTGAATTTAGTTCATCATGCTCTACTGTTTTATTTTTAGTGGCAGTATAGTTGATTTACTGTGTTTCAGGTATATAACAAACATTCACATACATACATATTCTTTTTCAGATTCTTTCCCATTATAGGTTAGTATATTGAATATAGTTAGCTCCCTGTGCTATACAGTAGTCCTTGTTGTTTAAATTTTATACATAGTAGTGTGTATCTGTTAATTTCAAATTTCTAATTTATCCTTCCCACCCTTTGCCTTTGATAACCATAATTTTATTTTCTATGTCTGAGTCTATTTTTGTCTTCTAAAAAAGTTCATTTGTATTATTATTTTAGATTCCACAGATAAGTAAAGTCATATATTTGTCTTTCTGTGTCTGACTTAACTTCATTTAGTATGATAATATCTCTGTCTCTTATACACATNGGGCAGGAGGAGAAGGGGACGACAGAGGATGAGATGGCTGGATGGCATCACTGACTCGATGGACATGAATCTGAGTGAACTCTGGGAGTTGGGGATGGACAGGGAGGCCTGGCGTGCTGCGATTCATGGGGTCGCAAAGAGTCAGACACGACTGAGTGACTGAACTGAACTGAACTGAGACATTAACAAAGACAGACTTTTAAAAAAACCTTATTTGCTAATCTTAGCATTTAGGGACTCTAACAAACAAGACAGAGTCATGTCATTCAGCTGTCTTCTAAGGGGAAAAGGGCTGAGTTGACTACAGGTTATGGTACAAACACAGCTCTATTTGTCAAAGGCCAGGGCTTTAAAATATTTTATACAGTGATCTTTAATTTTAATGATATGCGAATATAATATTTCTTTTACTGCATATTAGATTTTTAAGTGAACCTGATCATAAGGCAGGGACCCAAATTTCTCACTTTCCTAGCTGTCACCCTCCCCAGCTCACCACACACCTCATCTCACTTGGTGTATGTGTGCACTCACTTGTGTCTGATTTTGTGACCCCATGGGTTGCAGCCCACCAGGCCCCTCTGTTCGTGGGATTTTCCAGGTGAGAATACTGGAGAGGGTGTCACTTCCTTCTCCAGGGGATCTTCCTGACCCAGGGATCGAACCCTCATCTCTTGTGTCTCCTTCACTGGTAGATCCTTTACCACTAGCACCACCAGGGAAGCCTTTTAATCTCACTTCAATAAGTTTGAAATGAAGCTTTAGAATAATTTTATTAAAAAGACAACTTTTTTTTTTTCTTTCAGATAAACTGAAGATTGTTCATCAAGCACATAAATCAAAGGTATGTTTCATATGTACAGTATCTGGCATATAGCAGGTAATCAATTGTGGTTGACTTAGTGAATAAATGAATGAACATGTGTACTTCTAAGATATTTTTCATTATAGTAGCATTTTTCATTTTGAATTTACCCTTTAAATAGCCTTTTATCCATTAAAAGAAATAAAAAACCCTCTAAATTATATTCCTATTGGTAATAGATTCTTTTTAAAAAAAGTGTTAATTAAAAAAAAAATTTTGTTAATATATTGAGTTGACCAAAAAGTTTGTTTGGGTTTTTCTGGTGCAGAAAAACTTGAATGAACTTTTTGGTCAACTCAATATATCAAGCAAATGTTTAATAATCATAAAACTTGTTGAAATAAATTCAGCTTACAAATAAAGGAAATAAAATATTATATCTAGTCAATTTCTTTGATTTTCCTATTTCTATACCGGAAGAGGGCATTATGAAAATAACGTGTTTTCTCTCATTTGACTGTCTCTGTATGTGAAGGTCACATACTGTGGCTCTCGGAAACAGGCCTACTAGTTTCACAGAGGATGTGGGCCGCCTCAAAGAGGACTGCTTAGTTATGTGTTTATAGTATGTTTACATTTCCATATTCATACTTTTTTAGAACAATGTTTTTATGTTTGCATCTCATGTAGATAGACCAGAGTGATCTTTTTTCTTGAATCTCAGTGACCTCGTATAGACTTCTCATTAAAACAATAATCTCTTCTATTATAGAAACTACTCAAGGACAAGGGACTGTATTTTATTCCTCATATTTCCAATACCTAGCACAGTGCCTCATTCAAAGGAGTGTTTCCATAACAATTTTTGAAGGAAGTATATATTTATGGATTCATTTAATTTCATTCTCTTTGCTAGTCATAGATGATGCCCCCTCCCATAAACTCAGTCAGCTTTCAAATAAACGTATAACAAGAGATCATAAAGAGGATGGTATAAGGATATGTCTGTTGACTGTGGATTAGTAACTCAATTTTATTTCCCCCCTGTGGCTTAAAACAACACACATTTACTGTCTTATAGTTCTGGAGGTCAGAAATCTGAAATCAGTTTCCCTGGGCTAAAATCAAGCTGGTTCTTTACAGTAACTTTATTTTTCTGTACCAAGGACTATGTATACAAATTTGACAGCATCCAGTTGTCAAATGCTTTGAAATGTGGTGCTTGTGTATGTCTGGGACTATGGTATGGAATCTTTACTTTGTATGGATGCTAGAATTGTATCTGGTCACAGACTTCATCCGTTTTCTCTTGTCCAAGCCAGGGCTGTTTTTAGGCTTGTCCTTAAAATGTGGAGAGTAGGAATCTTGATCTTATTGTAGAAAGAAAATAAATAAAGTTAAAATGAAACAATAGGCTTGTTAAAACCGTTGTCATCCTCCATTTAGTGTTGCTTTTATATCATAGCTTGCTCATATGCTCATGTTTCCTAAAAGGGAATAATAAGTAGAGTATTCCTTTATCCTAATGAAGACCTATTTCATAATATTCAAATTAATCAGTATTACGATATTTTTAAAAAATCAGAAAGTTTTCTTGCTATAGTTGGAAATATCTTAGAATTGTTTCTTATATTTAAAACATATGTTCCATCTTGGCACATTAGAGTTGTGAAATTAGAGCCCATTTTTCAGTTGAGCAATGTATTTACTTAAAGATTCTCCAAACAAATTGAGTCACTGAGGATGTTTCTGGAATCTGGCTTTATAAACTTCTCATCTAAATCATAGCGATTCTAGTTGAGATTGTTGTTATTTAGTTGCTAAGTTGTGTCCAACTCTTGCGTGACCCCACGGACTGCAGCCCTGCCAGGCTCCTCTGTCCATGGGATTTCCCAGGGAAGAATCCTGGAGTGGGTTGCCATTTCCTTCTCCAGGGGATCTTCCAGACCCGGGAATGGAACCCATGTCTCCTGCTCAGGGGTTCTTTACCCCTGAGCCACCAGGGGAACCCAGTTAAGAAATAGTTCTTCAGATTTCCTCTTTAACTTTAGTAAGGAAGGAGTCAATATATTTTTACAGATATAGTTTTAAGACTTAAAACTTTTACCCACGTGTTCCTCCTTTGTGCCTTTTCTAACTGCCAGCTGTGTTCTCGTTTTGCATGTGGATTCTACTTCCCATTTACAAGGCCTGTAGACATCACTGGCCCAGCCTGTTGGTTTTCTAACCCCGCTGTAATTTTAGTCTTCTTCCTTAGCCAAAGGGAGAAGCTTTCAACTAACTCCTGTATCTTAATGAACTTGTTCACAAAAGGCATGTTCCCCATTTCCCCAAATTTCTAGGTTTAGACTTTCTTAATTGAAATTACCAGGTATCCACAGAAATTTGGTGCCATCACCATGATAAAAAAGTGACTGGATACCTTCCCACCAAGCCTCCTGTTTGGATGATGAGCTCAGTGTTTGTTGAATGAATCAGTAGTCCAGTGCAAGTAATTACTATACTATGGTTTATTTTGGCAAGAAAATGTACTTGTGTGTCTATGTGTGTAGTGTGGAGTATAATCAGTAGGCTACTTATAAAGTCATAATAATTCCTATCAAAAAGATTTGAAAGAAAAACCCCAATTTTTGTCTTACATTTTGTGAGTTTGGAAACCAGACAGTTATCCTTGTTTAAAGTTTATGAAAGGAAGAAGTCACACCCTGTAGTAGACTTTGTAAGAAATATGCAAGATCTTTAAGAAGAAAACTTTAAAATCGCAGAGGTTATTTGGTTGTCCAGACTCATTGAGCTGAACTTCTCTTAAGAACTCTGTGCTATCTTTATATGAAATTCCACCTTAATTTAACAAAAAAGAAAAACATGCAAAGAGGGATATAAGATGAGATTTAAGTGGAAACATAAAGGACATTTGAATGGGAAGAGGCAACAGTATGAAGATGTCAGTTCTCTCATAGCTAATTTACAAATTTAATGCCACCCAAATAAAATTCTAGCAACAGTTGTGTGTATATATGTATTTATATGTGTGTGTATGTGGTATGTATATAAAAGCTAAAGAAACTGATTATAAAACTAACATGCAAAAGATAAATAATGAAGAATAGTCAGAAGAAAGAGAAATGAGAGTGACTAACCCTGGCACATTAAGACATACTGTAAAACTATAGTAATTAAAACAGTGTGATACTGTCGCATGAACTGTTAGTTCAAAGACACAGAATCAGAAGTCCAAAAATAGACCCAATTATATATGGGAATTTAGTATATAGTGAATATTGCATTTCAAATTTATGGAGAAAATGTGGATTCAGTAAATGTTAGTGGAACAACTGGAAAACAGTTAAATTGAATCCATATCCTTTTCCTTATGCCAAAAAAATACTCAAATAAGTCTAAGATGAAACCCATAGGTAAGGATAGAGATAAACTAGATTAACATGAGTGGATAATTTGTTCAAGTTGAGTGTTAGGTACATGAAGGGTTCATTGTACTATCCTGCATACACTTTATGTTTGAAATACTCTATGATTAGAAGTTTAAAAGATGAAGTTAATTAAAATATTTTAAGGAAACATGGGATTTTAAAGTAATCTTACACTGAAGGTCTTTTTAAGTATGATAGAAAAATAAGAGATTGATACATTTTCCTTTATTCATTCAGCAGATATTCCCCACCTTCTTTTAAAAAAAAAAAAGGCACTAGAAGGAAAATGAAGGAACAAAGGAAAACTGGGAGATTTTCTAACTTGTATTACAGAAAAGACCTAATTTTCTTCATGAAAAGTGAGTGTTAGTCACTCAGTTGTGTCTGACTCTTTGTGACTGGCGTGGGTAGCCATTTCCTTCTCCAGAGGATCTTCCTGACCTGGGGATTGAACCTAGGTCTCCTGCATTTCAGGTAGATTCTTTACCATCTGAGCCTTCAGGGAAGCCCGGTTTTCTTAGAATGTAACAATATTCCACAATTCCATTTAAAAAATTATCCAACAAGTTTATTAAAAAATAGAAACTATCCACGCCTTTATTCACACCCAAATAAATGTAAATTACTCTTCTTGGGGGCTTCCTTGGTAGCTCAGTAGGTAGAGAATCTGCCTGCAGTGCAGCAGACCCAGGTTCAATCCCTGGGTCAGGAAGATCCCCTGGAGAAGGAAATGGCAACCCACTTCAGTATTCTTGCCTGGAAAATCCTATGGATATAGGAACATGGAGGGCTACAGTCCAGGGGTCGCAAGAGTTGGACACGGCTTAGTGACTAAACCACCACAACACTATTCTTAATCTACATTTGCTAGATTGGCAATGTCAAAATCTTTCGATAATACACTGTGCTGTTGAGGGTATGGGAAACAGGGACTCTCAGTGATGGGTGGAGTGAAGTGAAGAGAAGTCACGCAGTTGTGTCCAACTCTTTGCGACCCCGTGGACTGTAGCCCACCAGGCTCCTCCATCCATGGAGTTTTCTAGGCAGAATATTGGAGTGAGTTGCCATTTCCTTCTCCAGGGGATCTACCCAACCCAGGGATCGAACCTGGGTCTCTTGCATTGCAGGCAGATGCTTTACCATCTGAGCCACTGGGGAATCCCAGTGATGGGTAGTGGTGGTATAAATGGGTACTGCTTCTTTGGAGAGTAATTTGGAAATACCTGTGAAAATTAAAATTGTACTTCCTCTCTGACCAAATAGTTCTAGGAATTTATCTTACAGACAAAACTTGTACATATACCAAATGATACATGGACAAGGATGTTTGATGCAGGACTGAGTAGGATAGGAGATAGGAAACAACCTGAATGTCCATCAGAAGGGACAGAGAGAGTGTTAATCCTTCCATTGGAATATACTGCAGCCTTGATAAATTATGATGCAGCTCTTAAACTGATTTTGAATGATTTTAAGATATTTTATTTTGTATTGTGGTATAGCTGATAAACAATATTATGATAGTTTCAGGTGAACAGCTAAGGGACTCAGCCATATATATATATATATATATATATATATGTATCCATTCTCTCCAAAACCCTGCTCCCTCTAGGCTGCCACATGACGTTGAGCAGAGCTGCATGTGCTATACAGTAGGTCCTTGTTGGTTATCCACTTTAAATATAGCAGTGTGTATGTGTCCATCCCAAACTCCCTAACTATCCTTTCCCCCAGCAACCATAAGTTCATTCTCTAAGTCGCTTTTTGTTTTGTAAGTTCAGTTGTATCTGAATGACTTTAAGATATTTAAAGAGAAGTTAGAATACAGCTTATACCATGCCATCATTTGTGTGAAAAAGTTTATAGGCACATCTCTGCCTGCATGTACATGTACAACAGTCTCTGGAAGGTACAAGGACAGTCTCTGGAAGGATGCATAAGAATTAGTACAATTCTCTGGAGGAGAGGTGGGTAGCTGGGTGGAGGAGGGAGGAGCCTACTTCTCATTCTGTCCATATGTACTTGGAGAATTTTGTCTTGTGAATATGTATTGCCTATTCTAAAATGATTTTTTCAGTAAAGTTTTTTCCCCCTTTTAATCTGTGTGCGTTTAAGCCCCTGTGTTCTTTCTAGTGAGTAAAGCTGTGGAGCATGGCCCCCAGGGTGGCTCTTTTGACTGCTGAGAAGGCCTTTCTTTTGAGCCTCCCTCTCAGCCATATTCTGGAAAGAGAAATCTGGTATTAAACAACTGCGTTCTGGTTGACAGGTGGTACTGTGTGCCCAGTGAGTGCTCACTACTAGGTGCTGTTTAGAGGCAGGATCAACATTTTTGATGTTTAAATGGATTTGTGAGTAGCATTGGAGAGCAAACTCTCCCTAAATCACAAAGAGAAGTGTTAGTTAACAGGACTTGGGACCAAGTGTTTGTTAGCTGGAGCAGGGTTTTTAAATACGTGAGCTTTCAGCAAAGGCAAACTTGCTTCTCTCAGAAGTCAGACTGGTCAAAACTGTTGCAAGAAGAGGGACACCTACCAGGACCCAAGACTGAGCTCTGGTCTAAGACTGGGAGATGAACTGTCCGAGGAGACACACCTGTTGACATAGCAAGAGGCTTTACTGGGAAGGGCTCCTGGGTGAAGAGCAGGAGGGTAAGGGAGCCCAGGGGCACCGCTCTGCCATGTGGCCTGCAGTCCCAGGTTCTGTGGTGATAAGATTAGCTTCTGGGCTGTCTCTGGCCAGTCATTCTCACTCAGGGTCCTTCCTGGTGGAGCAAGCATTGTTCAGCCAACATGGATTCCAGTGAGAAGAATTCTGGGAGATTGGTAGGGCATGTGGCATCTCCTTTTGACCTTTCCCAAATTCTTCCAGTTGGTAGTGGCTTGTTAGTTCTGTTTTCCTTACTAGGATCTTCTGTTGTAAAATCATGCAAATGGTTACTGTAGTGCCTGGCCAGGGTGGGCGGTTTCCGTCAGTGTTTCCACTAACAGAACCTTAGTCCCCTGGTCACATCCTCAGCCTGTATCCTTACCTCTCTGAATCTTCCTGGGTTATTGTGAGGATGAGATGATGATGAACAGAACACTGACAGCTAACANCTTTTTGTTTTGTAAGTTCAGTTGTATCTGAATGACTTTAAGATATTTAAAGAGAAGTTAGAATACAGCTTATACCATGCCATCATTTGTGTGAAAAAGTTTATAGGCACATCTCTGCCTGCATGTACATGTACAACAGTCTCTGGAAGGTACAAGGACAGTCTCTGGAAGGATGCATAAGAATTAGTACAATTCTCTGGAGGAGAGGTGGGTAGCTGGGTGGAGGAGGGAGGAGCCTACTTCTCATTCTGTCCATATGTACTTGGAGAATTTTGTCTTGTGAATATGTATTGCCTATTCTAAAATGATTTTTTCAGTAAAGTTTTTTCCCCCTTTTAATCTGTGTGCGTTTAAGCCCCTGTGTTCTTTCTAGTGAGTAAAGCTGTGGAGCATGGCCCCCAGGGTGGCTCTTTTGACTGCTGAGAAGGCCTTTCTTTTGAGCCTCCCTCTCAGCCATATTCTGGAAAGAGAAATCTGGTATTAAACAACTGCGTTCTGGTTGACAGGTGGTACTGTGTGCCCAGTGAGTGCTCACTACTAGGTGCTGTTTAGAGGCAGGATCAACATTTTTGATGTTTAAATGGATTTGTGAGTAGCATTGGAGAGCAAACTCTCCCTAAATCACAAAGAGAAGTGTTAGTTAACAGGACTTGGGACCAAGTGTTTGTTAGCTGGAGCAGGGTTTTTAAATACGTGAGCTTTCAGCAAAGGCAAACTTGCTTCTCTCAGAAGTCAGACTGGTCAAAACTGTTGCAAGAAGAGGGACACCTACCAGGACCCAAGACTGAGCTCTGGTCTAAGACTGGGAGATGAACTGTCCGAGGAGACACACCTGTTGACATAGCAAGAGGCTTTACTGGGAAGGGCTCCTGGGTGAAGAGCAGGAGGGTAAGGGAGCCCAGGGGCACCGCTCTGCCATGTGGCCTGCAGTCCCAGGTTCTGTGGTGATAAGATTAGCTTCTGGGCTGTCTCTGGCCAGTCATTCTCACTCAGGGTCCTTCCTGGTGGAGCAAGCATTGTTCAGCCAACATGGATTCCAGTGAGAAGAATTCTGGGAGATTGGTAGGGCATGTGGCATCTCCTTTTGACCTTTCCCAAATTCTTCCAGTTGGTAGTGGCTTGTTAGTTCTGTTTTCCTTACTAGGATCTTCTGTTGTAAAATCATGCAAATGGTTACTGTAGTGCCTGGCCAGGGTGGGCGGTTTCCGTCAGTGTTTCCACTAACAGAACCTTAGTCCCCTGGTCACATCCTCAGCCTGTATCCTTACCTCTCTGAATCTTCCTGGGTTATTGTGAGGATGAGATGATGATGAACAGAACACTGACAGCTAACACTACTCCCTATGTGACTGACACTGCACTGGGGGCTTTGTATACTGCATCTCTCCTCATCCTCACCACGTGGCAATAATAAGAGGCGTTGCTACCCCTACTTTTTTTTTTCTAAGGCTATGTAATTTATTGAGACCACACAGCTGGATGTTTGTGGAACCTGAATTTTAACCCAGCTCCAGCACAAAAGCTCTGTGTTCTAGCCCCATCTCCCTAGTGCTTTATATAGCGTGTATTTAGGAAGCACTCACTATGTACATGTTCACTGCTTTCCCTACAGCGATGGGAGCAAAATGTAACTTGGATTATTGCTGTGACCCAAAGTAACAGTTCATTTGTCTTAGAAGAATCTCACCAAATGTGCAACTAATAAAAGTACTGGTAAAAAGTGGATTTTTTTTTTCTTTCTAGACAAATGAACTTGTGTTGAGTTTGGAAGATGATGACAGACTCCTGTTAAAAGAAGATAGCACCCTGAAAGCAGCTGGAATTGGTGAGACATTGTGTGTGTGTGTGTGCATGCGGAGCTGGAGGGGGCACTGTCTTTCCAGGCCTGGATGGTGATGTCTGGCTGATTATATTTAGATAACTTAATGCAAAGTAAATGCTACCCTTGGTGCTCTTTACACTACCTGATAATTATTCAGAGGGGAAGGACAAGAATGATGTACATTCAGATCATTTGACTGAGGGCAGTAGATATCTGCTTTCCCAACGTTCAGCATGCAAATAGTTCTTTCCAGAAAGTATGCTCAGAATTCTGCTGAGGGTTATTTTAAGTGATTGACAGGTTATTACTCACTTAATAACCTACTTACTCATATCAGCTTCATTTGAGCTGATAGTTTAAGAGAAAAGGGCCCGGTAGAAGTATCGTGGAATAATGAAGTGAGATGTTTGTATAACAAGCAGCGTGGTTTCTGATAGTTATCCAAATCACTGCAAGCCGACCAAGTCATGGAATTTCAAATAGGAGCCTATGGTATGCAGTTGAAAAATTGCCTGATTTAACCTTTTAATTTGGAATATGCATGCAGTTTTATTTTAAAGAAATGCTGTGTGACATGTATTGTGACCATTAGATGTCACTGTAATTCTACTTACACGTATACTTACAGATGATGTGTTAGTACAGCGAAGGTTTTGAGAGAAATGTAAGCAGTTGAAGGCATTATGCCTCTGACATAATGAAGCAGCACAAATCACACTTACTTTCTAATTCTTTATATGCACTGATTAAGTGACACTCTAAGGTCCATGGGGGTCGCTATGGGGTCACTAAAAGTCGGGCACGACTGAGCGACTTCCCTTTCACTTTTCGCTTTCATGCACTGGAGAAGGAAATGGCAACCCACTCCAGTGTTCTTGCCTGGAGAATCCCAGGGGTAGGGGAGCATGGTGGGCTGCCGTCTATGGGGTCGCACAGAGTCGGACACGACTGAAGCGACTTAGCAGTAGCACAGTTCATGAAGTCCATGTTAGGAATCCTTACATTTTTTTGACAGGTGTTTTATTGTCACATCTGTCAGGAATTCATTTTTAAATGACACATGTGGTTGAAGTGGATTCCAGACATCTCTAACTTAGGTATGATTTTGAATGCCATGTTATATAATCTCAGACTTGCTTTCTGTGTCTAAGTCTATACTCTTGGCCAGATTTAGTGTCTTTCCATATTGTGGCTAAATAAGATTGATTGCTGCTATTTGAAAAAACAATGTTTAATTTGGCATTTATTTCTTCTTAATTTGGTGTTTATTTTATTACAGCAGGTAGCACTTAACTGCTTAGTAAGCATAAAACTATACTTAGTATAACAGACTGGTATTGATACAGGCTTGAGAAGGCAACGGCACCCCACTCCAGTACTCTTGCCTGGACAATCCCATGGACGGAGGAGCCTGGTAGGCTGTAGTCCATGGGATTGTTAAGAGTCAGACATGACTGAGCGTCTTCACTTTCATGCATTTGGAAGGAAATGGCAACACACCGCAGTATTCTTGCCAGGAGCATCCCAGGGATGGCGGAGCCTGGTGGGCTGCCGTCTGCGGGGTCGCACAGAGTCGAACATGACTGAAGCAACTTTGCAGCAGCAGAAGCATTGATACAGAAATTGACAGCTCTGTGGAAAGGTGTGGAAAATTCAAAAACCAACTAAAAAGCAGTTTCATGGTATGAAAAAATTTTGACATCTCAAATAAGTGGAGAAAAGAATGAATGAGCCAGAAACTGTTGGGCCCATTGCCAAAGCAATAAAACTTAAGAGAAAATAAAAACTTAAGAAAATAAAACTTAGAGAGTTTTAACTTAAAACTTAAAGAGAAAATAAAACTTAAGTTCTTAGTCTTTATTCTAAAATAAATTCTACATAGATTAAATGTTTACAATGTAAAAAAGTTTTTAGGTAAAATGTAGGTCAGTAGTTTCATAATCTTGGGGAGAAGAGCTTTCTAAGCATGCCCTTGAAGCCAGAAGCCATAAAGCAGGGAGAAATGATAGATTTGACCACATAAACAGAGGTAAAGGAGAAGCAATAAATTGTGAAAAAAAATATTTGCAGCATATATGACAAAGAAAGCCTGACTTTATAAAGACGTCTTATAATTAGCATAAAAAAGAGAAGTAAACTACTAATAGAAGAAATAGCTAACTTAAAAAAAATAGTTCAGCCTTATTAGTAATGAGAGCAATATGCATGAAAATAGTAAATTTTATGTAGTTTACTACTCTAGTGATTAGGAATTAGAGGCTAAAGTCAGAGTGCTTGGGTTAGCAGCTTGACTGCCACGTACTGTCTGGGTGTCCTTAGATAAGCAATAATTTAAGACTAGCAGACACAAAGAACAGTGGTTGTATCTGAAGGAATGTTAGAAAATGGATGTTCCCTTGTACTACTGTTTGGAAGGTGTATTACCTCTACCTTTGGTGATCAGTTTGACCAGTGAGACTTTCTCAACCTTACTAAGTAATTTTCTGTCATATCTATTACCAAGCCAACAGAAGTATTCTTCCTCAACTCTGTGATTCCTCCAAGGTTGTGATACACATTCAGAAGTGTTATCTCTCACCTTCCTGGTATGAGATTCATTGATGTAGAGCTTTATTGAATGGAAATAGAAAATGTATTGTGTGATACCATTATTATTTTTTAATGTATGTATTTACATGTCTGCATATGTATATGAGGACTTCCCTGGTGGCTCAGATGGTAAGCATCTGTCTATAATGCGGGAGACCTGGGTTCAATCCCTGGGTTTGGAAGATCCCCTGGAGAAGGAAATAGCTATCCCCTCCAGTACTATTGCCTGGAAAATCCCATGGACAGAGGAACCTGGTAGGCTACAGTCCGTGGGTTTACAAAGAGTTGGACACGACTGAGCGACTTCACTTTCACGTTCACTCTCTTTCATATGTATATGAAGGAGAGATCATATACTAAAATTATAAAAATGGTTTCCCTGGGTGGTGGCATTGCTAGCAATTTTTTTTCCTTTATTCTTCATTTTATCTAGCTGTTCTTGTAATTTAAACTTTCTTGTATAATTTACATGTATTACTTATAAAGTAAGGGCCCAATTTTAAGGAATCAACTCCTAAATTTAGGGAAAATTGGTTTGAATGATGGCTCTGCATCTGTGACCTTCTGGAAGCCATTTAGACTCTCTGAACTTCTACTTTGATTTCTGTAAAATGAAACAGAAATAATAAACCTATTTCAGAGGGTTGTCATAGGGTTAAGTAAAAGAATGTATATGGAAGCATCTGGAGCAATGCATGTAAACGCCCTCAAAACCACTTCATTTTATTTGGAAACCATCTTGGAGAAAGCAATTGGCAAATGTTTTGAATTTGTTAAAGTCTCAAGTTGTTGGTTTAATTGTCATCAATTTCAGACTTATATAACAAACCACGTATAAGGTATAAATCAAATCACTTTTTTTCTGGCCATTCTTATTTTAAGGCCATATAGTTCTTCGATCAGAATCGGATCGTTTTCATGGGTTCTCCACTGGTTTCAGGTAGTTACTTTAAACTGTTCTCATGCCCTGGCAAGTCTGTAGCCCTGGCTGAGGGCGTCTTCCATCCCTGCTGGGAGCAACCCCCTCTTCTGCATGTTCCCCTTTGTTGCTGAGAGCAGTGTTTCTGTACCCTTGAGAACAAGCCACAGTTATTACTCATGGGGAAGGAGGTGATGGCCCCTGGAGAGCAACAAAAAATTCTAAGTGGGAGTAGAGTTGTAAAAGCAGTACTTGAAATGTGTGATTTTTCTAGGGAATTTTTCCTCCCTTGGTGCTGTGCCTGGTTAGGTTTTTAAGAGGTTTTAGGAGAAAAATTCTAAGTCATCGCTTTCTCCCTGCTTACCCACTTGATCTTGCTGTAGAGCTGTCACTCTGCCATCACAGCCAGTTGCCATGGGAATAAGGCCAGTGTAACAAATGTATCATTATGACTTTTCTGTAAAAATCATGAAAGGAAAAGAGACTGTGAGGGGGGAAATTAGGGGAACAAACTGGTTTGAAGATTTCTTTTCTCACCAAGAAATTCTCTAGCCTTTTATCTACATTGCAGATCCCAATTGTATATTCTATGCTTGATGTCAGGGGAGGTTTTTGCTTGTGGATTTAGTCCTAAAATACATCAATAAAAAGATTTGTTTTGTGGAAGAAGGAAGAAGGCCTTACCTGGAATTGTTATTTATAATTTAAAGATCTTGTTGTTAACAGTTGTGGTTTTATGGACTAATTCTCCTAAGTAATAAATTTTCATGTTCAATATTTTTGGGGTTATATTTTCTCTCTTTCATTTTGCTGCATTCTAGTATTGCTTTTGAATTGTCTCCGGTTTAGGAAAGAAACTGAGATAGGGTAACTCTTCTGAAGTCAGTTATGTTTTACTGGAAATATTTTAAAACAAGACACAGTCTGGCAGACTCTTAAGTGCTCTCCTCTGGGAAGAGTTCGCATCAAGCCACATCTTGTACTAATTCCCCAGTTCCCTTGTGGTTTGTTTTCACTTTGTGTGTCACTCCTCCATTGTCTGCCCACAACCGAAACCCAGTCTTGGTGCTCGGCACCTCTCTGTGATCTTGGCTAAGCAGCTCAGATTGTAGGATTCCTTGGCTCCGCTTCTTTATCAGGGTCATATATGATTAGTGTTTCCTGAAGGTTTGAGTCTCTTTCCCATTCTCTTTTAGGTAGTAATATCTTGGGGCATACATGCTTTCCTGCTTTGACAGTGTGTTTAACTGGCTGTTCATGTTAACATCATAGCAGCGATGATCTGGTACTTGCTAAAATAGGTGATAGGCCCAGGGAATTTAGGATCCCAGAGAAAGAAGATCAGAAGGAACGTTCCAGACATGATTCTTCCCTTTTTGCACTCCCCTTGAGCTTCCCTGGTAGCTCAGATGTAAAAGAATATGCCCACCGATGCAGGAGACGCGAGTTTGATCCCTTGGTCAGGAAGATCCCCTGGAGAAGGGAATAGCAACCTACTCTAGTATTCTTGTCTAGAGAATTCCATTACCGAGAGACCTGGAGGGCCACAGTCCATGGGGTCACAAAGAGCTGGACCCGACTGAGCGACTGACACTTTCACTTTGCATGCTGATGTGGAAATCACAGTGTCCCGTCTATCAAGGGTCAGATTTATTTCTATATTTGTTTTCTCCAAACTATAGTTTGAAATCTTTCTCAACCAGCTTGAAAACAGATTCTCAAGCAAATAAGAAATAAAAGACACATGGTTGTTTGGAACGACTTGTTGGATTGTTGACCTCTTTGGCAAAAAGTTAGAAATATAACACAGCTGTGGGCATGGTTTTGAATGATTTGTAGATTATACTTTTATGAAACTTGCGAGGATGAGTCCTAGACCAGGCGAGACAGTGAAACTTTGTCCTTTTGGTGTCAAATTGCTGCAGAAATCACACCTTGCCCTTCCTGGCTTTTTTTTTTTTTTTTTGCCAATAATCTGGAGTTATTATTCACATTACAGCCTGCTCTGATCATTAATTGTCTGTACTACAGTCAGGACACATTTCTCAGCCTCTTTTCTCGGACGACAGTTGCTGTGCTGCATACAGCTTTGATATGAGGCTCGGGATTTAGAAGCCATATAGTAAATCCTTGTTGATAGATGGGTTTATTGAAATAAGTTAGTTGAGGAGTTTAAGTACATTATACTCAACTTTCCTGAGATTTTTGCATTTAAAATTGGTTTTTCTTCTTTTTTTAAAAAATTTGAAGTTATTTTCCCATTCAAGGTGTATATACGTGCATTTTATAATGGAAACATTATAAAATTTTTAATTATTAATTTCATATCCAGCATTTGAATGTCCTGGCTTGTGTTCATTTCATTAAACTTGGAAGTCAGTATTAAAATGATCCACAAATGTATTTGGAGCGTTCTTACTTGGTTTCATTTGCTAGTAAGACAAAGGGATGAGCTGGTGGTATATTTATTGGATTTGAGAATGCACATTCATTTCACATTCACATGCCAAGGCACTATGCACCTGAGTGCACTGCCGCCTGCAGCACATTTAATTTAAAATCAGGTGCCCTAGGGGACCAGCATGTGGTAGACTTCCTGAGGGTTCTTCTGGAGCCATTTTAAATAGAATTTGGGATAATGGAGGAAAGGGTGATTATGTAGAGGTCTTGGAAATCTTTTGTAATTTGTTTTCACTGTAATTGGCAAGTAAATTTGCAGTCTAAATACGTGAAATCATTGTCTCAGAGATTTTCAACAGGGTTCTGTAGATTTAAGAAAAAAACATATTCTGTTTCTGCTTAAGAAACATTACTAAAATTTAAAATCCACCTTATGTCTTTCTTTTGAATGTTCAAAGCAGCTAACTCCTAATTTGTGTTATTCTCCAATTTGTTAAGGGTGAACATTTTTATCAACCTGGACCATTTGAGTTTAACCCATTTGTCAGTCTAGTTTTCCAGAAAAAAAAATTCATTCATCTGAAAATAAAATCTTTACCTTAGATGACCTCATTTTTAAGCCTGTAGTATATAAATGATGGATTGATCTATAACTTAATTAGACCCTAGAGAACTTATGTGTCAAAACAGAAATGCTTTGTCAGTTTTTTCTATACATTCATTTAATTCTAAACCTATTATTGGTATCCTGAAGAGCCGTAAGATGTACTAGTTTCTCAAAAGGGGTACAGATAAATGTCAACTGCGGTTAAGTGAAAATTGTAATTACAGTTAGTGTGTATTGAGCAAAGTGCTGTGTGGGCAAAGCACTGTGTAAAGTTCTGTATGTAAATAGCACATTGTGTATGAAATTTTTCATTGTGATTATTAAGAACAGGGTACTTTTGCTTATTCTCCTAACATCAGGAGGAGGATTTTAGAATCNTTTTTTTAAAAAATTTGAAGTTATTTTCCCATTCAAGGTGTATATACGTGCATTTTATAATGGAAACATTATAAAATTTTTAATTATTAATTTCATATCCAGCATTTGAATGTCCTGGCTTGTGTTCATTTCATTAAACTTGGAAGTCAGTATTAAAATGATCCACAAATGTATTTGGAGCGTTCTTACTTGGTTTCATTTGCTAGTAAGACAAAGGGATGAGCTGGTGGTATATTTATTGGATTTGAGAATGCACATTCATTTCACATTCACATGCCAAGGCACTATGCACCTGAGTGCACTGCCGCCTGCAGCACATTTAATTTAAAATCAGGTGCCCTAGGGGACCAGCATGTGGTAGACTTCCTGAGGGTTCTTCTGGAGCCATTTTAAATAGAATTTGGGATAATGGAGGAAAGGGTGATTATGTAGAGGTCTTGGAAATCTTTTGTAATTTGTTTTCACTGTAATTGGCAAGTAAATTTGCAGTCTAAATACGTGAAATCATTGTCTCAGAGATTTTCAACAGGGTTCTGTAGATTTAAGAAAAAAACATATTCTGTTTCTGCTTAAGAAACATTACTAAAATTTAAAATCCACCTTATGTCTTTCTTTTGAATGTTCAAAGCAGCTAACTCCTAATTTGTGTTATTCTCCAATTTGTTAAGGGTGAACATTTTTATCAACCTGGACCATTTGAGTTTAACCCATTTGTCAGTCTAGTTTTCCAGAAAAAAAAATTCATTCATCTGAAAATAAAATCTTTACCTTAGATGACCTCATTTTTAAGCCTGTAGTATATAAATGATGGATTGATCTATAACTTAATTAGACCCTAGAGAACTTATGTGTCAAAACAGAAATGCTTTGTCAGTTTTTTCTATACATTCATTTAATTCTAAACCTATTATTGGTATCCTGAAGAGCCGTAAGATGTACTAGTTTCTCAAAAGGGGTACAGATAAATGTCAACTGCGGTTAAGTGAAAATTGTAATTACAGTTAGTGTGTATTGAGCAAAGTGCTGTGTGGGCAAAGCACTGTGTAAAGTTCTGTATGTAAATAGCACATTGTGTATGAAATTTTTCATTGTGATTATTAAGAACAGGGTACTTTTGCTTATTCTCCTAACATCAGGAGGAGGATTTTAGAATCACTTGCAAATTATGTAGGTCTACCTTTGGGCTTGCTTCTCTTCCAAAAAGGAGCTTTTTATTTAAAGGACAGATATCAGAATATCTTCTCTCTGAATACTGAATTTTTTTGAAGCCCCCTTTTCAACTTTTTACTAATTCCTAGTATAGAGCTCTTAGCTATTATTTTAAATGCCATTTTTTTGAAGCCCCCCCTTTCAACTTTAACTGTACATTAAGTTACCGTTTGCCCAGGGTGCATTTGTATACAGCCCCTCTCATCGATTCCCAGTTTCTTTCTACTGTGTCTTCCCTGCTTGCCTACACACACACACTCAGGCTTATTGTAACAAGATTTCATAATATGATTTTTATCAAGATTAATCTTCATTTAATCTTGAATATATAAAAGGGCTGGACTGAGGATCTGAGACTCTGGGTGATTTTATTTTCACTTCCATATTTTCTATAAAGACCACAGAAATTTAGGTTTGAGAAACATTAAATTTGGTATACTTAAAACCAGCAAAAACATTTTTAATGAAATGTTATGCTAAGCTGTTTAATTTCATTCTTCTGTGATAAATTCTAATGAAGAGATGAGAGCTTTAAACTGGGAGACCAGTGGTAATCCTTGGCATACTTCCTGATTATCCTATTTATTTGGCTTGAAGAGTTTCACTTGTCTGTTTTTAGAGAATATGTTAATTGAGTGATCAGTATTCATTACAAATAATCTTGTCTGTTTTCTTGTCAAGATTCTGAAGGCCCTTTTGCTCTTTCTGTAAAAGCTAAGCAGGCTGTATTAACTTCTGATTTAATTTAAAGAATGTGGAACTTGTTGGTGCAACACCTTAAAGAATTGCATGTTTAATAATTGGAAGGCTTTCCATCAGATTTGTCTCCAGTCTGAATTAATAATGTTGCTGACTTATTGTTTTAGAAGACAGAGTCCTTGACCTGCTAGGTTGAAAGAATTGTGATTGCTCTGAACCTTTGTGGGTCCTTTAGCTGTGCCATATCCCTTGTGAATAATTAGAGGTATTTGAAGGTATTGCGGTAGAAGCCAATTTGTGTCTTTCACTTTGCATATTGTTGAAGCCTCATGAATTAGTCATAAGCAGGCAAAAAATTAACTTCTTCAGACACATATTTTGATGGGTCATGAGGGAGAATGTAAAGTGATCTGTAAAATATTCTACTGATCCTCTAAGTATTAAATTATTATACCTACAGGCTAATTTCAGAGTGGGGAGAAAAGAGTTTTCCTCCTCCTTCAGGACCAGAGTAACACATTTGGAAAAAAAAAATAATGGTTTATTATTTCTAGGATTGTCAAGAGGACTATAAATGAACAATTTTATGATTTCTTGCAAACCAGATTCATGTGTTAACTCTTGTTTTTAATTTTTTTAGTTATTTTTCTTTTTACTTTTAAATTGGTTGAATTCTAGATTCTCGTACTTAAACTTCTTGTTGATTTTGTGAAATGTGAAGCCATACTCGTTTTTCTAACTTTAGGCCTTGGAAGCACTGAATCAATGAAATATGTATTTCAATACTTATTTAAAATCTGGTTTTACATTAAAATTTTTTTCCATTTTCTATTTTTCTTTTTTTTTCAGCCAGTGAAACTGAAATTGCATTCTTCTGTNACAGAAATTTAGGTTTGAGAAACATTAAATTTGGTATACTTAAAACCAGCAAAAACATTTTTAATGAAATGTTATGCTAAGCTGTTTAATTTCATTCTTCTGTGATAAATTCTAATGAAGAGATGAGAGCTTTAAACTGGGAGACCAGTGGTAATCCTTGGCATACTTCCTGATTATCCTATTTATTTGGCTTGAAGAGTTTCACTTGTCTGTTTTTAGAGAATATGTTAATTGAGTGATCAGTATTCATTACAAATAATCTTGTCTGTTTTCTTGTCAAGATTCTGAAGGCCCTTTTGCTCTTTCTGTAAAAGCTAAGCAGGCTGTATTAACTTCTGATTTAATTTAAAGAATGTGGAACTTGTTGGTGCAACACCTTAAAGAATTGCATGTTTAATAATTGGAAGGCTTTCCATCAGATTTGTCTCCAGTCTGAATTAATAATGTTGCTGACTTATTGTTTTAGAAGACAGAGTCCTTGACCTGCTAGGTTGAAAGAATTGTGATTGCTCTGAACCTTTGTGGGTCCTTTAGCTGTGCCATATCCCTTGTGAATAATTAGAGGTATTTGAAGGTATTGCGGTAGAAGCCAATTTGTGTCTTTCACTTTGCATATTGTTGAAGCCTCATGAATTAGTCATAAGCAGGCAAAAAATTAACTTCTTCAGACACATATTTTGATGGGTCATGAGGGAGAATGTAAAGTGATCTGTAAAATATTCTACTGATCCTCTAAGTATTAAATTATTATACCTACAGGCTAATTTCAGAGTGGGGAGAAAAGAGTTTTCCTCCTCCTTCAGGACCAGAGTAACACATTTGGAAAAAAAAAATAATGGTTTATTATTTCTAGGATTGTCAAGAGGACTATAAATGAACAATTTTATGATTTCTTGCAAACCAGATTCATGTGTTAACTCTTGTTTTTAATTTTTTTAGTTATTTTTCTTTTTACTTTTAAATTGGTTGAATTCTAGATTCTCGTACTTAAACTTCTTGTTGATTTTGTGAAATGTGAAGCCATACTCGTTTTTCTAACTTTAGGCCTTGGAAGCACTGAATCAATGAAATATGTATTTCAATACTTATTTAAAATCTGGTTTTACATTAAAATTTTTTTCCATTTTCTATTTTTCTTTTTTTTTCAGCCAGTGAAACTGAAATTGCATTCTTCTGTGAAGAAGACTATAAGAACTACAAAGCTAATCCCATTTCATCCTGGTGAAAACCTCACAGAGCTTTCTTTTTTGCATACTTGTATTAAGCTCTTTATTCCACTCATGAGTTTCTGAAATTGACAAATAAACTTAAAAAAATTAATCCCAGCCTCTGCTGTTTGAGGTAAAATCTGTGGTGTGTTCTCTCTTGTGCGGGTCTCATTTCTTTCTTTCTTGTTGTAAAATAATGTGTTTATTTATGGGAAAAACATCTGGTTTTAAGTGAAAGAAATAATTATTCAAAAATCACCATGGAGTGTTGGCTCTTTCGTTACCATTTGTTTCTCTAAATTAGAGGTCATTTTGGTGACTTGCATGTTGGGTTCTTTAAAAAAGACTATAAGACTAAGGTCATTCTCTTTTATTTTGTGTTTTCTCCAAAGTTTCTAATTAGAGCCCATTACTATCTTTGTCTAGCAGGGATTCTTATGACCATGAATGACCGTAAGAGTCTCTTATGACCACGAATGCCATCTTTTCACTCACTGTGATAAACACCACCACACGTGAAATTAAACTGGGTATATTTTAGGGAGGTTTTCTGATATAAGAGAGTTTCTTCTTTCTTTTCATGTTACAGCCCACACAAATAACGTTGCTGAAATGTGTTTTTCTGAGCTATGTTTCCTGACTTCAGAAGCAAACTATAATAGAATCAAACTCATTTATTTGGAGAGAGGAGGTAGCAGGAAGTTTGCACTTCTGGAAGAAAATTGTCCATTGAGAACAAGTCTAAGTCATGGATGATGCATTCTTTCAAAATAATATAATACTTTGATGTCTGACTACCAGCATCTGAAGAATAGTGGATTCAAGGGGGCCTCTCAGCCAGCATGTATCTAATCAGAACTCTGAGAGAGGTTAGTTGGCTCTAGAATAGTTCCATGAAGCCTTAAATTGCCAGTAAGGCTTCACTGTGGTGAGGCTAATGTAAGAAAATCTATTCTGCTAAAACAGACAAATAAACAAATAAACTTGAAAGTCTGGTTAACGTAGCCAGAAGATGCGTTGCTTTGTTTAAAGGCAAAGCACTTGGAGTAGAGGAAGATAAGGGCAGAAAGTCCATTGAACTAGGCCTTATAAGTCATGCTGAGGAGTTAGAACTTTACCTAGTAGCTAGTTGGGAGCCAGTGGGAAGATTTAAACAGGTAAATTACATGATTAGATTTGTATATTAGAAAGCAAGCTTTGGCAGCAGTGTCCATATGGCAGAAAGACTAGAAGACAGTTGTCATAGACCAGGTGAAGGTTGGAAGGCCTCAGCCTAGGACCCAACAGAGGGGAAGGGAGAAGAGGAGACCTTGCTGAAGTAGTGCTAACCTTTGGTCATGCATTAGATGGCAGGCCTTGTGTTAGGTATCTCCATGTGTTACTTAATTTTTACCACAACTCTTTAAGGGGCTCCCCAGGTGGCACTAGTAGTAAAGAGCCTGCCTGCCAATGCAGGAGACATAAGAGACACAGGTTTGATCCCTGGATTGGGAAGATCCCCTGGAGGAGGGCACGGCAACCCCTTCTAGTATTCTTGCCTGGAGAATCCCCTGTACAGAGGAGCCTAGTGTGGGCTATGTATGGTCCATAGGGTTGAAAAGAGTCAGACACGACTGAAGTGATTTAGCATGCACAGCTCTTTAGTCTTGATAGTATCATATCTATTTATAGATGAAAAAATTAGGGCCCAGAGAGGTAAAGTCACTTACCCAAAGTAGCACAGCAATGTGCACTACGAGCGGAGCCAGGTCTGTCTTAAATTCTTGACCTTGCCCATTTTATCCTGTGGCCTCCTAGGAGAGCTGTGAGGTAAAATCTTTGGGACTTGCTGAATGGCTGTTGTGGAAGGTGTAGAAGAAGGAGGAAAGAAGTCTTTAATTCTTCCAGATTCTTGTTGGAGCAAGTGACTGGATTGGTGGTGACAGCCTGAACCCAAACAGAAAGTTAAGCAAGTAGAAGAATAAGTTAAAGCATATTCAGTTTGATTATTTTTCAAACATTCAGTTTACCCACACTTTTTTTCTAAGAAAAATTAAGCATTCTTTGTCTTTATATTTTCTTTTTAACAACTAATGCAAAAATATATATGTATGTCTAATCCTTTGTTTTGGCCTGTATTTATTTTCCTTATTAGAAAGTTACATATAGCCTTTTCTCACTTGTAAACACAGATGTAAAAGTCAGAAATTATATTATGACTAAGAAGGATTTTTACCAGGAGTGAAAGATTGGTTGAAAACAGAAAATTTATCGTACATAATTTGCAAAATCTATAAAGAAGGAAATTGTGCTATCTCAAGAGATGCCAGAAAGAAGCATGTGATGATGTACAACCCCATGTGCGAATAACAATAGAACAGAATCTCCCTAACCTGATGAAGGTTACCCACAGGAAACACTAATGGAGAAGTGCTTAAGCAAACCCATGAGATGAGTGGAACGGGGAGGACCACTGTTACCAGTCCGATTCAGAGCGGTTCTGCCTCATATTGCTGCCAGTGCAATAAGAAAAGTAGTGAAAACCACAGGCGTTGGAGAGGAGGAGNAAGAGATGCCAGAAAGAAGCATATGATGATGTACAACCCCATGTGCGAATAACAATAGAACAGAATCTCCCTCACCTGATGAAGGTTACCCACAGGAAACACTAATGGAGAAGTGCTTAAGCAAACCTATGAGATGAGTGGATCGGGGAGGACCACTGTTACCAGTCTGATTCAGAGCGGTTCTGCCTCATATTGCTGCCAGTGTAATAAGAAAAGTAGTGAAAACCACAGGCATTGGAGAGGAGGAGACGGAACATTCATTTGCAGGTAATATGATTGCAGGAGAATCAACTGACACGTTATGAGAACTAACAGGAGACTTGGAGTGCTTAATAATGAACTTTATATGTGCACAAAAGCTATAAAACTGTTAACTAGAAGATATAAGAGACNAGACGGAACATTCATTTGCAGGTAATATGATTGCAGGAGAATCAACTGACACGTTATGAGAACTAACAGGAGACTTGGAGTGCTTAATAATGAACTTTATATGTGCACAAAAGCTATAAAACTGTTAACTAGAAGATATAAGAGACCTAAGTAGAGAGATACTATACATTCATAGATGGAAACTTTGGAGTGTAGTAAAGATGTTGATTTATACCTAATCTGTAATTTAGTGCAACCTCAGTATTTATATTGGGATTTGACAAATTGATTTTAAGGTTCATTTGGAAAAGCAAATGTATAAGAAGAGCCAAGATCAATTTGGAAAAACAAGGAGTAGGGAGGATTGCCTACCCCGTGTCAAAATACATTGTAAAACTGAAGTAATTAAAACAGCTTGGTCGTGATACAGCAAACCAAAATATCAGTGAATAGAAACTGACTGATGTCCATGGAAACTTAGTGTATAATAAAGGTGTTTATAATCAGTGGAAAAAAGATGGATATTTAGCACCTGCCTAGGTCTTAAAAAAAGGATTAANGGAGGATTGCCTACCCCGTGTCAAAATACATTGTAAAACTGAAGTAATTAAAACAGCTTGGTTGTGATACAGCAAACCAAAATATCAGTGAATAGAAACTGACTGATGTCCATGGAAACTTAGTACATAATAAAGGTGTTTATAATCAGTGGAAAAAAGATGGATATTTAGCACCTGCCTAGGTCTTAAAAAAATGATTAAGGACCTTACTTCCTACCATTCACTGAAATTTCAGGTGGACTAAGTAAACATGAGAAAAGAATTTATTAGAAAAAAAATGACTATGACCTCAGGGTAAGGNTTTATAATCAGTGGAAAAAAGATGGATATTTAGCACCTGCCTAGGTCTTAAAAAAAGGATTAAGGACCTTCCTACCATTCACTGAAATTTCAGATGGACTAAGTAAACATGAGAAAGGAAATGAATTTATTAGAAAAAAAATGATTATGACCTCAGGGTAAGGCTGGCTTTAGTGCAAATGCCATCATTTGCTGAATTTGATGTACTGGTATGAAAAACTAGATTCTCCTCCTACCCTCCACCAATATAAACAGATTGAAAGACGACTGGAAAAAGCTACTTGCACATATAAGCTGGACAGAAGATTAGTTTCCAGAATATATGAAGAACTCTTATAAAAAATCAATGAGAAAAGGACAAACCTGCAACAGAAAAATGGACACATTTTGTAAAGAAGAAATTTGTAAAAAAGGAAACCTGTGGCTTATAAAAATTTGAAAAGACATACATCCTGTGATTCAAGGAAATTAAAACAGCAGAGAGTCATTTTTATTCATCAAGTTGGCAAAAAGTTAAAGGTTTTGTTAGCAAGTATTGACAGTGATGTGTGCCTACGCTGGGAGTATAAATTCGTGTGCAGTCACTTAGTCAAGCAATTTGATGTACTGTCTGTTAAAATAACAAATGTGTGTCTTCTCTTGACCTAGCAGTTCCACTTCTTAAAATGAATCTCAAGGAAACCCTCTAATGCCTGTAGAAGAAGGCATTTATAAGAGAATTGACTGCAGAATTATTTTTAGTAGAAAAACACTAAATGCTGTTAGTAGAGAGTAACTGAGTGACATTTGGTATATCTATATTTTGTGTTGCTACTTAATCTGAAACAATGAGGGCCATTCATATTACTTAGTGACATGGGATAATCTTTGAGACATCTTGATGGGTGAAATTGCAAAGGGTCTCAAACTAATGTCATTTGTTTTAAAAAGGCACAAAATGATAATATATATGATGTTATATACGTGGGTATGTGTGAATACACACATTATATACACATATGTACATATACATGAAAGATAATAAACCAAACTGATAACATTGATTACCCCTTTATGGGCCTACGATTGGGAGGTGAAAGTGGTAAAAGGCTTTATCTGTAATATTTAAGGAGAATGTATCTGTGTTAAGAATTAGTAAAAACTAGTACACTGTAGAGATTAAAAGAGGCAGGAAAAGGACCCATCAGACAATTGCTATTAATATTTTGGCATATTCCACCTAGGTTATTTTTTCTATGTATTTTTTAAATGTTTCTGATCTTTTTGTTGTGTTTTGAGTTATACAAGTAATATGTGCTTGTTAAAAACAACTCTAGAGGACTTTCCTGGTGGTCCAGGGGTTATGAATCCACCTTGCAATGCAGGGGACATGGGTTCAATCCCTGGTGAAGGAGCCTAAATTTCACATGCCATGGAGCAACCAAGCCTGTGTGAGCTGCAGATACTGAGCCCATGCACTATGATGTTCAAGTGCCACAACTAGGGAGTCTGTGAACAAAATGAAAGATCCCCAAAGATGCAACGAAGACTCAATGCAGCCTAAGTAAATAACTAAAAACAGCTCTAAGGGAAATAAATGCCCTTCAGTGGTCTCTTTTTTGCATGACTTGCTGTTCATACTTTATCTTTTTTTCCTGCACATATATCAGTTTTTAAGTGTGCATTTTAAAGCATTATCATTTGAATATTTTAAAATATTCTCGTATTTATAGAAGTCTCATTTTCTTTCTTTTTTACAAACTTTATTTTTGGCTGTGCTGGGTCTTTGTGCCATGTGTGGGCTTTCTCCAGTTGCAGCGAGTGTGGACTACTCTCTAGTTGTAGTGCTCAGGCTTCTCATTGTGGTGGCTTCTCTTGTTGTGAAGCACAGACTCTAGGGTGAGCAGGCTTCGGTATTTGCAGTACTTGGGCTCAGTAATTGTGACTCAGGGCCTCAGTAGTTCTGTCACACGAGTCTACCTGCCTTGGGGCATGCACTGGTGTCCCTTGCACTGGCAGGTGGATTCTTAACCACTGGAGCACCAGGGAAGTCCTGGAAGTCTCATTTTCTTTTTGAAAAATCACTGTGTACCAGACACTACATGTGTTTTATATATTAAGTCCTTGAGTTGGACAGAGCTATGAGTAGCTCCATCTGTGAAGTAGAGGTGATGATGCCCGCCTTACAGGATCTGTGTCAAGTGAGACACTGTCCACAGGGCACTTAGGCAGGGCGTGGTGTGGGGTAAGTGCTCATCGAATGTCTTATGATACTCATGAGTTGTGAAGCAGCATCAGCTTGTTTGAAGCCCCAGACCCTGATGCACTCAGGTATTAAGCCACTTGCCCAAGGCCTAAAATCTGGAAGGTCAAAGAGCAGGTTTCTTCTGGCTTCAGATACCATGTTCTGCCACTCCTGAAAAACAAGGTGTGTTGGGCACTTGGAGAAACATGATATGAAGGTTGTCAACCATGGGCTAAGAGGTGGTGTCCCATTTTTGTTGATTGTCACCCCTTCTCCAAGCATTTTTGCCATTCTCAGTTGAGAACTTTCTTCCTCTTTTTGTGCCAAACGAACATATAGGCTCTGCTGCTGCTGCTAAGTCGCTTCAGTCGTGTCTGACTCTGTGCGACTTCATAGATGGCAGCCCACCAGGCTGCCCCATCCCTGAGATTCTCCAGGCAAAAATACTGGAGTGGGTTATCATTTCCTTCTCCAATGCATGAAAATGAAGAGTGAAGTCGCTCAGTCGTGTCCGACCCTCAGCAACCCCATGGACTGCAGCCTTCCAGGCTCCTCTGTCCATGGGATTTTCCGGGCAAGAGTACTGGAGTGGGGTGCCTTTGCTTTCTCCGTACAGGCTCTAGCCCCACTTAATAACCGCACCTAGTTTTATGTGTCTGAGGCTTTTTAACACAGCAAAGGTGTTTTATTTCCCTTCTCTTTCTGCCTGTTTTAGATACATGCAGGAGAGGTGGTGATGCTCTTGCCCATGTGGGACACCCAGAGAGCTGGCCTGACCTGGGCCTCCTGGGAAACTGCTGCTCATTGCTAAAGAGGGGAGGGGAGGGAAAAATGAGGCGTTCTTATTTTGGGCATGCAGGGGCAGGGGCCAGAGGAGTCAGGCTGCTGAACCACATCTCAGAAAAGTCCAAGTAAGACAAGTAAGTAAGTCCAAGGATCTGGACTTGTTCATTTTTTCTTCACTGTGTGGGCATGCATGTGTGTTAGGGGAGGGGCTCTGATTATTGGTTATAGACAGTTTCCTTTTATTTTACTCTTAAAACACTCTCATAGTTAATCAGGTTAGTTAGCAAGGGTAACTGAAGCAAGTGCTATAGTTAATTCCTTGGTTTGAGGTGGCCATTTTGAACCCCACCATCATGATGATGGGGGCTTGGGTGTCTGAGGGCCTGGAAGATAGCCGTCTTTCACTTTGAATCTGCGTGAAGCTCATGGCCATTGTCGACCCTTCGCTCAGCACTTCCAGCATGATAGAGAAGAGCATGGCTTTTGTCATTTCTCTCCATCAAGGGAGACGTATTTCTTCAATGAATCAGACCAGAGACCAGTTCTCCCATCCCCAGGTGTGCATTTTGGGTTAATAATACTAACACTGACCTTGGATAATGGCCCTTGGAGACTCTTTTTTTTTTTTTAATTGTTAGTCAGAGGATTATATAATGTGCAATGACTTAAAAGAAACATACAGGATATGTGTCATGCTGCTTTATGATGTGGATTTTCTAGAGAGCAGTGACTCAACTCTTCTGTGCTGCTGGCTTTTCACACAAGTATTCAGTCAATAATGTCATTCATAGGCAGCAAGATTTAGGATGGAGAAAATCCATTTCAGGTCATATGACTCCTGAAATATGTGAAGGCAAATGGTTTGGGGAATGCTGGGAATGCCTTAGAGATCAGGCCTTTGGTTTTAGCTTCATTCGTAAGTCCAATACACAGAAAAAATGCCACCTCCAATAATAAAATTTTTGTCATTCATGAGTGAGCAGAGGCTCTGATTCTTTAACAGGACTAAGGGAAGTGATAAAGACAAGATTGTGGGGGCTTCTTGCCCCCATTTTTCACTTGGGAAATGAGAGCAAGAAAGATCAAGGACTATTATCTGCATTCCTTTCTTTGTTCAGTCCTACTTAGTGAAAAACAAGAATCTCATTTAATTTCCTCATTATTATTGCCTCTTTGCCTCTTCCTCCCTCACATAATCCCCAGTTTTGTGCTTTCTGCCATCAGACTGTACATCACCTGCCTGCCCAACCCTTTGTTGCAGGACCCAACACCAGTCCCCCCTACTCCTTGCAAACTCAGGTCAGCTTTTGGCTCATGCCGGTACTACTACTGTGATGATTTGGTATAGACAAGGCTCCAGTACCATGGAGCCTTGCAGCTCGGCTATCTCAGCCAACTGCTTACTCTCATGTTCACACTTTAGCCATAGTTATCATCACTAATCACATCCTAGTCCATAACTTCTCAATATCATGCCTCTCATTCATCAACCACTGTGTACTGTCTTTCCAGTTCTTTCCCTCTGGTGCCCCCTCCTGCAGTTCTTCAGACTCGCAAGATGCCACCAGCATTGACTACTACTATCTTTTCACTGTCCCTCCTAACCCCACTGAGATTCTCTGGTCCTTCGGAGAAGACTCTTGTGAGTCCCTTGGACAGCAAGGAAATCAAGCCAGTCAACCTTAAAGGAAATCAACCCTGAATATTCACTGGAAGGACTGATGCTGAAGCTGAAGCTGAAGCTCCAATACTTTGGCCACCTGATGGGAAGAGCTGACTCTTTGGAAAAGACCCTGATGGAAAAGATTGAAGGCAGGAAGAGAAGGGGGTGACAGAGGATGAGGTAGTTGGATGGCATCACTGATTCAATGGACATGAGTTTGAGCAAGCCCTGGGAGGTGGTGAAGGACAGGAAAGCCTGGTGTGCTGCAGTCCATGCGGCTGTGGAGAGTTGGACACAATTTAGCGACTGTGCAACAACTGGTCCTTTGTATGGATCCTCAGTTCCCTTACCACTCCCAAGCCTCCAGGCTTAATTCTGCCCTCTGCCTTCTCCACGTTTGCCTGGCTGGATAAAAACATGTGGGCTGACAAACCATTTTGTTTGGTTTGTGACTGCTAAACTCAGGTAAATTCCTAATGCTGCCCTGCAGTTCTTACACCTCCCTAATTCCATCACTATCCTTGGTCCTCAATTTTAACACCTCCTTTCCAACTTTGAGCTGCTGTCCCTTCCTATTTCACTTGAGAAAATAGAAGTCATCAGATCGCTTGCTTCTGTCCCGCCAGTTACTAATGAGTGAGAAGACTCCTTTCGAGTCTGCCCTCTCCTTGTGTATCCATCTCTGCCTTTCAAGCACCACCACAGCACTTGGCCTCTCTCCCCCTCTTGTGTTGTCACATCTGCCCTGTCCCCCAGATCATTCCCACCAGTGTATAAACATATAAAGATGCTGTAACGTCTCATCTTGACCCACAACAGTTGTCCCATTTCCCCTTTACAGCAAAGTTCCTTAACAGAGTTAATCATGCCCTCCTTTCCCCTACTTTCTCTCTTCCCGTTTTCCCTTGAACTCACTCTAGTAGGGCTTTCATCCCCATCACTGTACTGACTTGGGTCTGGTCAGGATCACCAGTGGATTCCCTCTTGTCAAAGGAGTATGATGCTTTGGCTTCAAATTACTGGGCCTACCAGAAGCATTTGACACAGATTCACTTGGCACCCTCCTGCTTGTGAATACTGTTTTCATTCGGCTTTCTGGTGCTCCCCTGGCCACTCATCCTGATTTCCTTTACTGGTCCGTCCTCATCTTCTTTTCCTTTCTACTCCTTTGATGACCTCGTGCATCTCACAGTTTTAATTGACAGCTAGATGCTGTGGACTCCTGATTTTTTAATACTTCTATTCATTCATTCATTTTCGGCTGCACTGGGTCTTTGTTGCTTTGTGCAGGCTTTCTCTAGTTGCAGTGACGGGCTTCTCATTGCAGTGGCTTTTCTAGTTATGGAGTGCAGGCTCTAGGTGTGAGGGCTTCAGTGACTGTAGCATGTGGGCTTGGTGCTCCAAGGCATGTGGAATCCTCCTAGATCAAGGATTGATCCTGTGTCCCTTACATTGGCAGGCAGATTCTTACCCACTGCACCACCAGTGGATAAGTTAGAAGTCCCTTCTAACTCTACTCTTAAAAAATCTTTTGCTGGTCAGTCTGCTATCAGGCTGTCCCCACTATATAGAACTGTGCTGGCACTTAATAGGCCAGCATAAATATTTCTTGAATGAATGAATGCCTTTGGGACTATACCTGAATCTTAAACCTTTACAGACTCGTGAAGCTCACCTCTTAGCAAAGTAGATCTGAAGTAGATTGGATAAGTTCTCGACACTTTTTTTACTTGAAGACGGTCATCTAGATTTGTATACTAATAGACGGGGCCCTGTCGTAATTGGCCAGCAGTCCTTTGTGCATATGTGTTTCAAATGGTATTGAGGAAATGAGATGAAAAACCTTGTTGCAGTTGGTGTTTATTTGTCTGAACCTGGTGGCTGTCACGCCTGCCTATGCGTGCAGCTGACAGCTCTCTTCCCTGCGCAGTCCCTGTGTGTGCCTGGAGGCCATCATGCACCTCGCTCGTGTGAGGGTTTTCTACCAGCTGGAAAAAAACACAGTGTTGAGTACTCACAATAGACAAGACAGGTGTCCTAGATTGTCATCTCTTTCTGTTTGAACCATCCCTGGAAAGCTGAGTAGAAAACTGCACAGTGGATCCTACAACTGTACAAATTACAGCAGTATGTTCTCCCTTTCTTGTCTTAAAGCAAAGTTTCTTGTTTTAAAAGTGACCTAGAAGTGAACTTGTGGTGACATTTAAAATTATACAGGTTGAAAAAGGCAAAGGGTACACTTCTGCCTATATTGGAATTATTTATCTTTCAGTGTTTGATTTAAGCAAGTGTGAGCAGGAGGAAAGAGCATTGGCTCTGAAGTCAGCCCTGGGTTGGAAGGACAGACACACTGTCACTAGTACGGAGGAAAAGCTTGGGCAAGCCACTCGGCCTCTCTGGGCCTCAGTCCCTTCCACTGTTGTTGTTTAGCTGCTAAGTCGTGTCCAACTCTTGTGACCCCATGGATTGCAGCCCTCCAGTCTCTGTCCACGGGATTTCTCAGGCAAGAATACTGAAGTGGGCTGCCGTTTCATTCTCCAGGGGATCTTCCCAACCCAGGGATCGAACCTGTGTCTCCTGCATTGGCAGGCAGCTTCTTTCCCACTGATCCACCTGGGAAGCCCCTTTACTCCCATTACATGGGGGGATAATAACTCTGACCACACAGGATTGCTCTGAGCTTTAGCAAAATGGCCTACTCAGTGCCTGGCATACAGATACTCTATTTTGGGAGGAACTATCGTGTTGGCTGTTTTCACAAAGAAGACCATTCATCCTATTTAGGGACAATCTAAACAGAGAATAGGGTTGTCCCACATCAAACACTGGGCAGTACAGCCAAGCCTTTACAAGTATATTCTGCTGCTTGCCAGTTTTCTCTTGACCTGTTGGCTCCAATGATATAGCCCAGTAATGTTCTTGGGACCTGGCGAAGAATTCATTTTTCTTTTTCCAAGCAATCTTCCCATCTTATTCCCTTTCCTGCAGAGCCTTGTCCTTGAATGCAGCTAACCATTAACAATGTTAAATGTTTCTTGTACCTGTCCCTTTTCTTCTGGTTGGCATTATTCCCAGTTAGGATTGAGTTAATTGACAACAACAGAAAAATTTACATGTCCCCTTTAAAAGAATAAGGACTATTCTCTTTCTATTCTCTGGATATAACTTGCTTAAAATGTGGATAAGGGCAGGAGTTGGTAGAACGAATGAATTCCAGAAAGGTGGATACAGAGGTTGTTCAAACAAATTTCATTTCTGGGAAGAACAATTTTGAAAAGCAGGTTTTGCCATTTGAATTTTCTAGATACCTGCATGGGATTCTTTATTGGTGCTGATTAATTTCTGACCGTTAGTGTGACGATCTTACAGAGCAGCTCTTCCTCTAATGTAACATCATTCTTGCCGTTTTAGCCGATATCCACTGCAGACCAGAAGCCAGGCAGCAGGTCAGGTGGAAGGAAATCCTCTGTGGACTCAGCTCAGTCTGCCTGTTGTCTGCCACCAGGTGTCAGCAGAGGCCACTGGGCCTCAGAGTTGCCAGAGCAGAGAGGGCTGAGCCCTTTGTCAAAGACTGTGCTTAATGGATGGGCTTCCCAGGAGGTGCTAGAGGTAAAGAACCCACCTGCCAGTGCAGGAGGTGGAAAAGGTGTGGGTTCGATCCCTGGATTGGGAAGATCCTCTGGAGGAGGGCATAACAGCTCACTCTTGTATTCTTGCCTGGAGAATCCCATGGACAGAGGAGCCTGGCACGCTACAGTCCATAGAGTCACAAAGAATCAGATATGACTGAAGTGGCTTAGCAGCAGCAGCAGAAGGTAGGTTTATACACCTGTCAAGACAGCCTTGCGGTACTTCAGCAGAAAATCAAAGCCTTCAACCAGTAAATGATTTGTTGTTCTCCTGTTCAAAATGATGTGTGGTTTCTACTGCCTAAAATTTTAATTTGTTTCAGAAATCAGCATCTAATGATTACAAAACCCATGGCTTCTTTTAATCAGTTGCACCTCTGTAATCTTCCTTATTTCTACAATGAATACCAGTAAGGTGTTCACGCTTCAGAAAATGCTCCTACTTATTTGTTGAGGATTATGTTTTGAAGGTAAGGATTGAGAGGTGGCAAGAAAGTTTTAATAGATCCTTTGTTAAAAGCTTCCAAGTATACTGAATTATGTGCGACTTCCTTTGTTCGGCTGAGGTTAGATGCTTAAGCCAGTTCCTTCCCAAACCAGTGATGTTTGTGAAAACATTCTACTTGGTGGAAGACCTTGGGAGCTCTGCTCTCTTTTTTTGAGCTTTAAAGCAGTGCCCACAGCTCCGGGAGCAAAGAGCGACTCGCACCTCAAGGACATAAAAATTACTTTACACAAGGTGGTGTCTCTCTTCCGTTTTAAAGGCTGAATGTACTCACACGTGATTAGGCAATACCTTTAACCCCTAACAGTTTATAAAAACCCCTGTGTTTTGTTTCTGAACTATTAAAACAAATTTTTTAAAACATCATTTTGAGTTAGTGAACAGAATTAAAAACTAATCTGGCATGGTACAGAATTGCCTCTGTGGGTTCTCTTCATGGTTCGGCTTCAGTTTGGCCATTAGAAGAAAACTTTTTGTGTAGACAGAGGGCTGAGCTGGTGCTGGGAGTAGATTTTAAAACTTTTTAAAAATTCTCTATTTTTTATTTTTGGCTGTGCTGGATATTTGTTGCTGCATGGGGGCTTTTGCTCGTTGCAGAGAGTGGGGGCTTCTCTTCATTGCTGTGTGTGGGCTTCTCGTGGTGGCATCTTCTCTCATTGCAGAGCACAGGCTCGAGGCGCACAGCTTCAGTAGTTGCAGCATAGCACAAGGGCTCAGGAAGTGCACGGCATTTGAATCTTCCAGGACTAGGGACTGAACTGGTGTCCCCTGCTTTGCAAGGTGGATTCTTAACCACTGGACCACCAGGGAAATCCCTGACAGTAGATTTGAAGTCGCAGTGTCTTTTTATAGCTTTGGGGACTCTATTGGTGTCTAATTTCAGCTCTCAGTGCTGTCTATGTCACTCAGCTCTTTAATGCATGTACCACAGGTGGTAGATGCTTCCAGACTAAGACATTGATGAGAGGCTTGGCAAAGTGTGAGATGAAACACAGTGACTGGAAAGGAGGAGGAGAATTCTAAGAAGCCTATTTGATGTAGGAATGAGTCCAACCCTCCCCTACCTCTCCAATTTGCAAATCTTACAGCCCTGGGATGAAAGGGGCTTCTCTGATCTAGTGAGCATTCTGTGGTCTTACGTCTCCTATATTTCATGGAAATGTGTTGGGACCTACCTGTTGTGCAAAGGCCTGGTGACTGCCCTTCCTCAAGGTCTCCAGCACAAGGGGACAGAGTAGTATAGAGACAGGAATTTGTGTGTGGCCCTCTGTATTCTCCCTTCTTCTTATTCTAAGATAGTTAGGCTCTTTGGTGTCCTAGCCCAGGGGTGCTTGAAGGGTTGAAAGCAGAAGCAACTTGAAGATAAATTCTGTAAGTCTTTTTTGAAAGCCTTAGCTGGTCAGGCACTCTTTAGAAGGCAGGGTGGGGGAGACTGGGAAGCTGGAGTGATTCTCCAAGACAGGAGAGGAATGGAGGCCTGTGAGTTCTACCGTAAGCAGCTGTCTTCATTCTTGGGGCATGGTGGGTGGGTCTGACCTTGGAGACAAAGAGGTAGTTCTACTCAGGGGAGCACTCCAACTCCACCCAAGACCCCAGGCTTCTCTGTTTCTCATGAGAGCAGCCAGGTTGTTAGCCTCTGAGAACCACATGGATTGAGATAACAGGCATCTCTGGGAAAGCAAGTATGAAGTGAAGACTAAGAGCCCCAGAAATATTTTGCCCCAACACCCTCAGGGTGTTGCATAACCCTCAGGTAGGGTATAAGAAAGATCAGTAATGTCTCAGGTTGAATTTTAAGCCAGATAGGGACTTGAAATCAGACTTCATGAAATTAAAAAATGTGAAATTTCTTTTACACATACCTTCATAATTGCAAATTCATACACACTATACCGTGAACTCCTTATTGCCAAATTCAGACTTAAATTGAAGAAAGTAGGGAAAACCACTAGACCATTCAGGTATGACCTAAATCAAATCCCTTAGGATTATACAGTGGAAGTGACAAATAGATTCAAGGGATTAGATCCTGATAGACAGAGTGCCTGAAGAACTATGGACGGAGGTTCGTGATATTGTACAGGAGGTGGTGATCAAGATCATCCCCAAGAAAAAGAAATGAAAAAAGGGAAAATGGTTGTCTGAGGAGGACTTACAAATAGCTGTGAAAAGAAGAGACGTGAAAGGCAAAGGAGAAAAGGAAAGATAAACGCATTTGATGCAGCGTTCCAAAGAATAGTAAGGAGAGATAAGAAAGTCTTCCTCAGTGATCAGTGCAAAGAAATACAGGAAAACAACAGAATGGGAAAGACTAGAGATCTCTTCAAGAAAATTACAGATATCAAGGGAACATTTCATGCAAAGATGGGCAAGATAAATGATAGAAAGCCTTTGACTGTGTGGATCACAATAAACTGTGGAAAATTCTGAAAGAGATGGGAATACCAGACCACCTGACCTGCCTCTTGAAAAACCTATATGCAGGTCAGGAAGCAACAGTTAGAACTGGACATGGAACAACAGACTGGTTCCAAATAGAAAAAGGAGTACATCAAGGCTGTATATTGTCACCCTGCTTATTTAACTTCTATGCAGATTATATCATGAGAAACACTGGACTGGAAGAAACTCAAGCTGGAATCAAGATTGCCCGGAGAAATATCAATAACCTCAGATATGCAGATGATGCCACCCTTATGGCAGAAAGTGAAGAGGAACTAAAAGCCTCCTGATGAAAGTGAAAGAGGAGAGTGAAAAAACTGGCTTAAAGCTCAACATTCAGAAAATGAAGATCATGGCATTTGGTCCCATCACTCCATGGAAAACAGATGGGGAAACAGTGGAAACAGTGTCAGACTTTATTTTTTGGGGCTCTAAGATCACTGCAGATGATGATTGTAGGCATGAAATTAAAAGATGCTTACTCCTTGGAAGGAAAGTTATGACCAACCTAGATAGCATATTCAAAAGCAGAGACATTACTTTGCCGACTAAGGTCCGTTTAGTCAAGGCTATGGTTTTTCCAGTGGTCATGTATGGATGTGAGAGTTGGACTGTGAAGAAAGCTGAGTGCCAAAGAATTGATGCTTT
>SJYW01007346.1:504660-515800 GCA_006410735.1 Raphicerus campestris
TTTCCTGATTTGGAACCAGTCTGTTGTTCCATGTCCAGTTCTAACTGTTGCTTCCTGACCTGCATATAGATTTCTCAAGAGGCACGTCAGGTGGTCTGGTATTCCCATCTCTTTCAGAATTTTCCACAGTTTATTGTGATCCACACAACCAAAGGCTTTAGCATAGTCAATAAAGCAGAAGTAGATGTTTTTCTGGAACTCTCTTGCTTTTTCCATGATCCAGCAGGTGTTGCCAATTTGATCTCTGGTTCCTCTGTCTTTTCGAAACATCTGTCTTTTGAACGTCTGGAAGTTCATGGTCCACATATTACAGAAGCCTGGCTTGGAGAATTTTGAGCATTACTTTACTAGTGTGTGAGATGAGTATAATTGTGCAGTAGTTTGAGCATTCTTTGGCATTTCCTTTCTTTGGGATTGGAAAGAAATGGAATGAAAACTGACCTTTTCCAGTCCTGTGGCCACTGCTGAGTTTTCCAAATTTGCTGACATATTGAGTGCAGCACTTCCACAGCATCATCTTTCAGGATTTGAAATAGCTCAACTGGAATGCCATCACCTCCACTAGCTTTGTTTGTAGCGATGCTTCCTAAGGTCCACTTGACTTCACATTCCAGGAAGTCTTTCTAGGTGAGTGATCACACTATTGTGATTATCTCGGTCATAAAGATCTTTTTTGTACAGTTCTTTTGTGTATTCTTGCCACCTCTTCTTAATATCTCTGCTTCTGTTAGGTCCATATCATTTCTGTCCTTTATTGAGCCCATCTTTGCCTGAAATGTACCCTTCATATCTCTAATTTTCTTGAAGAGATCTCCAGTATTTCCCATTCTATTGTTTTCCTCTATTTCTTGGCATTGATCACTGAGAAAGGCTTTCTTATCTCTCCTTGCTATTCTTTGGAACTCTGCATTCAGATGGGTATATCTTTCCTTTTCTCCTTTGCTTTTTGCACAGCTATTTGTAAGTCCTCCTCCGACAACCCTTTTGCTTTTTTTGCATTTCTTTTTCTTGGGGATGGTCTTGATCCCTGTCTCCTGTACAATGTCATCAACCTCTGTCCATAGTTCATCAGGCACTCTGTCTATCAGATCTAGTATCTTAAATCTATTTCTCACTTCCACTGTATAATCCTAAGGGATTTGATTTAGGTCATACCTGAATGGTCTAGCGGTTTTCCCTACTTTCTTCAATTTAAGTCTGAATTTGGTAATAAGGAGTTCATGATCTGAGCCACAGTCAGCTCCTGGCCTTGTTTTTTTGACTGAATAGAGCTTTTCCATCTTTGGCTGCAAAGAATATAATCAATCTGATTTCAGTGTTGGCCATCTGGTGATGTTCACGTGTAGAGTCTTCTCTCATGCTATTGGAAGAGGGTATTTGCTATGACCAGTGCGTTCTCTTGAAAAAACTCTATTAGCCTTTGCCCTGCTTCATTCTGTACTCCAAGGCCAAATTTGCTTGTTACTCCAGATGTATCTTGACTTCCTACTTTTACATTCCAGTCCCCTATAATGAAAAGGACATCTTTTTTGGGTGTTAGTTCTAAAAGGTATTGTGGATCTTCATAGAACCATTCAACTTCAGCTTCTTCAGAGTTACTGGGCAGGGCATAGATTGGATTACCATGATATTGAGTGGTTTTCCTTGGAAATGTACAGAGATCATTTTATTGTTTTTGAGAATGCACCCAAGTACTGCATTTTAGACTCTTGTTGACTATGATGGCTACTCCATTTTTCCTAAGGGATTCCTGCCCTCAGTAGTAGATATAATGGTCATCTGAGTTAAATTGACCCATTCCAGATCNTTCATCAGGCACTCTGTCTATCAGATCTAGTATCTTAAATCTATTTCTCACTTCCACTGTATAATCCTAAGGGATTTGATTTAGGTCATACCTGAATGGTCTAGCGGTTTTCCCTACTTTCTTCAATTTAAGTCTGAATTTGGTAATAAGGAGTTCATGATCTGAGCCACAGTCAGCTCCTGGCCTTGTTTTTTTGACTGAATAGAGCTTTTCCATCTTTGGCTGCAAAGAATATAATCAATCTGATTTCAGTGTTGGCCATCTGGTGATGTTCACGTGTAGAGTCTTCTCTCATGCTATTGGAAGAGGGTATTTGCTATGACCAGTGCGTTCTCTTGAAAAAACTCTATTAGCCTTTGCCCTGCTTCATTCTGTACTCCAAGGCCAAATTTGCTTGTTACTCCAGATGTATCTTGACTTCCTACTTTTACATTCCAGTCCCCTATAATGAAAAGGACATCTTTTTTGGGTGTTAGTTCTAAAAGGTATTGTGGATCTTCATAGAACCATTCAACTTCAGCTTCTTCAGAGTTACTGGGCAGGGCATAGATTGGATTACCATGATATTGAGTGGTTTTCCTTGGAAATGTACAGAGATCATTTTATTGTTTTTGAGAATGCACCCAAGTACTGCATTTTAGACTCTTGTTGACTATGATGGCTACTCCATTTTTCCTAAGGGATTCCTGCCCTCAGTAGTAGATATAATGGTCATCTGAGTTAAATTGACCCATTCCAGATCATTTTAGTTCGCTGATTCCTAGAATGTCGACATTCACTCTTGCCATCTCTTGTTTGACCACTTCCAATTTGCCTTGATTCATGGACTTAACATTCCAGGTTCCTATGCAATATTGCTCTTTACAGCATTGGACCTTGCTTCTATCACTAGTCACAGCCACAACTGGGTGTTGTTTTTTGCTTTGGTTCCATCCCATCATTCTTTCTGAAGTTATTTCTCCACTGATCTCCAGTAGCATGTTGGGCACCTACCGACTTGGGGAGTTCATCTTTCAGTGTCCTATCTTTTTGCCTTTTCATACTGTTCATGGGGTTCTCAAAGCAAGAATACTGAAGTGGTTTGCTATTCCCTTCTCCAGTGGAACAGATTCTGTCATACCTCTCCACCATTACCCATCCATCTTGGGTGGCCCCACACGGCATGGCCTGGTTTCATTGAGTTAAACAAGGCTGTGGTCTATGTGATCAGATTGGCTGATTTTCTGTGATCATAGTTTTAGTCTGTCTGCCCTCTGATGTCCTCTCTCAGCGCCTACCTACCATCTTACTTGGGTTTCCCCTACCTTGAACATGGGGTATCTCCTCACAGCTGCCACTCCTGACCTTGAACGTGGGGTATCTCCTCTCTGCTGCTTGCTTCCCCTGTACCACACAGCCCCTGTTCACCACCCCAACTACTGCACAAATGCACTCATTTCACACACTGGCAAAGTAATGCTCAAAATTCTCCAAGCTAGGCTTCAACAATACATGAACCGTGAACTTCCAGATGTTCAAGCTAGATTTCGAAAAGGCAGAGGAACCAGAGATCAAATTGCCAGCATCCGTTGGATCCTTGTAAAGGAAAGAATTCCAGAAAAACATCTCCTTCTGCTTTATTGACTATGCCAAAGCCTTGATTGTGTGGATCACAACAAACTGTGGAAAATTCTTGAAGAGTTGGAACTATCAGACCACCTGACCTGCCTCCTGAGAGATCAGGTCAAGAAGCAACAGTTAGAACTGGACATGGAACAAGAGACTGGTTCCAAATCAGGAAAGGAGTACATTAAGACTGTATATTGTCACCCTGCTTATTTAACTTCTATGCAGAGTACATCATGAGACATACTGGACTGGATGAAGGACAAGCTGGAATCAAGATTGCCAGGACAAATATCAATAACCTCAGATATGCAGATGACACAACACTTATGTCAGAAAGTGAAGAAGAACTAAAGAGCCTCTTGATGAAAGTGAAAGAGGAGAGTGAAAAAGTTGGCTTAAATCTCAACGTTCAGAAAACTAAAAGATCATGGCATCTGGTCCCATCACCTCATGGCAAATAGATGAGGAAACAATGGAAACAGTGACATACTTTTTTGGGGGGCTCCAAAATCACTGCAGATGGTGACTGCAGCCATGAAATTAAAAGAAAGTTATGACCAACCTAGACAGCATATTAAAAAGTAGAAACATTACTTTGCCAACAAAGTCCATCTAGTCAAAGCTATGGTTTTCCAGTAGTCAGGTATGGATATGAGAGTTGGACTATAAGGAAAACTGAGCACTGAAGAATTGATGCTTTTGCACTATGGTGTTGGAGAAGACTCTTGAGAGTCCCTTGGACAGCAAGGAGAATCAACCAGTCCATCCTAAAGGAAATGAGTCCTGAATATTTACTGGAAGGACCAGTGCTGAAGCTGAAGCTCCAATACTTTGGCCATGTGATGCAAAGAGCTGACTCATTTGAAAAGACTCTGATGTTAGGAAAGATTGAAGGCAGGAGGAGAAGGGGATGACNGAAAAGCTTTTAAGGAAATCAGTTTCCTCCATAACCACCAGAATGTCATATCACATATTTAGTTAAAAACTCAAGTAGTGCAAAATGATCCTTAATATCTTTGAACAGACATCATGTCCTCTTTCCATGTCTTCAAGGTCACACTCCCCAGGTTCTTCTGAACAAAAACCGAGATCTCCCTTGTTTCTAGATGGATATGTGATTAGCCGTCCTTTCAAATACCTTCTGATGTCTGTGCACTTGTGGGCACAAGGCTCTCATGGCAGGGGTGGTGGGGAGGGTGGATCTTGACTAGTACTGTGTATATAGGGGGATCTGTGATACTGACATGATAAGGATTGGGGTGTGCTAATTGCCTGGCTTCTGCCTGGTGGTTGCTCTCTTCATACAGACCTTCCATGAATGACAAAAGTCATATGCTAAATCTGAGTGTTTTTCCACAACNTAGTACTGTGTATATAGGGGGATCTGTGATACTGACATGATAAGGATTGGGGTGTGCTAATTGCCTGGCTTCTGCCTGGTGGTTGCTCTCTTCATACAGACCTTCCATGAATGACAAAAGTCATATGCTAAATCTGAGTGTTTTTCCACAACAAGAGTTAGCAACCTCTGCAGGACAAGCTAGGCCATCAGAAGAGAGACCCAGCCAGGTCCAAGAGCAGCTAGCATTTACTGAGTGCAGCTACTAATATTAATAGGTTTATGCACTTGGTGACCCTGCTAGAAAGTGATGGAGCTAATAGAGTCTGCTCAAGACCAGCTATCACATTGTCTTTGTATGGAAGGCAGGAGGGACTCTAAGGTTAAGAGGGAGGATCCTTAGAATCACCACCTACACTGCAGAATATTTGCTAATTGTAACTGGAGCAAATGATATCCTTCTTTGCCTTTCACTGCTTTCTGATACCTCCTCAAGATGAGACAGCTCAAAATTTTTGGAATTGACATCTTACAAAACTGCCTTCCCTTTCTCTTTCCACTTCCATTGCCTTGCTTTGGGCCTTCATTATTTTTCATCTTGATCATTGAGACACCATTCTGTCTGCAGGAGGAGACTCTCCTGCAGACTCACATCCAGTGTGTCCATCTGTCATGCGTATTACCAGAATAATCTCTTAAAAATTTAAGTCAGAAAGAGAAAAACAAATATCATATATTAATGCCTATATATGGAATGTAGAAAAATGATACAGATGAACCTATTTTCAGGGCAGAAACAGAGTGCAGATAAAAAGAAAAGACTTGTAGATATGGTGAGGGTAAGGAGAGGGAAGGAGGGATTGAGAGTAGCATTGTCATATATACACTACCATGTGTAAAATAGCTAGTGGGAAGCTGCTGTACAATACAGGGAGCCCAGCGCCATGCTCTGTGATGATCTAGAGAGGTGGAGTGGGTGTGGGTGTGGGAGGGATGCTCAAGGGGGAGGGGATTTGTTGTTTAGTAGCTAAGTCCTGTCAGACTCTTTGCAACCCCATGGACTATAGCCCTCCAGGCTCTTCTGTCTATGGGATTTCCCAGGCAAGAATACTGGAATGGGTTGCCATGCCCTCCTCCGGGGGCTCTTCCTGACTCAGGGATTGAACTCTTGTCTCCTACATCTCCTGCACTGCAGGCAGATTCTTTACTGCTGAGCCACGGGGAAGCCCCTGAGGAAGCGGATATATGTATACATATAGTTAATTTGTCAGTAGAAACTTAAACAACATTGTAAAGCAATTGTCTTCCAATTAAAAGTAATTTAAAAAAATTCAAGTCTGACTATGTTCCTGTCTGCTTAAAACCAGCTGATGATGGGTTCCTGTTTCCTTCAGCATGAAGTACACGCTCTAGGGTGGTGCTGGGGACTTTTTGCTTTAATCTCGAGGCCTGTCTCCAACCTTTCTCTTGCTATGTGAGCTGGCTTGGCCCTCCTCTCGCCTACAGCCCTCCTTTGTCCCCAGCGTCTGTTTCTCTGCACGTGCCATGCTGCTGTGGCTTCTCTGGAATGCTCCACCCCTCCTCCACCAGACAGGCATTCACCTTGGGAGACACTGGCAAGGCCTAGGATCACCTCATCTCTGAGATCTCTTCTGACCCACCCCTCCCACCACCTCAAGGCCAGTAGCCTAGATTGTGCTCTCCTTTGGGTCCTCACCAGATCCTGGCCAGTTTTTATAGAGCTTATAACAACACACAATGGTCTCACTTTTTCATATGTTCATCTTCCTAACAAGACAGGGCTCTCCCTGAGTTTGAGGATCGAGTCTAATTCACTGTTGGGGTTCCCTTGCCTGGCAAATATCAGGACTTAATAAAGGTATAGTTCTATTTTTTTTACATATGAATGGATGGATTTGCTTTCTCTATTGCATCATATACTTTTCTAAAAGTTACTTGGCTTTCTGGAACTTATATTAAGAAATTTAGATGCCAGCTATAATATCTGGTTAGCTCAGCCAGTGCCAAAATTGCCTGTTGAGATTATCTGTGCCTCTAAGCTAGGACCACAATTTCTGCTGCTTTTCTATGTTCTCCCCATGATCTGACACAGTGTTGGACATGCATTACCTGTTTAAATGTATCTGTTAATTTGAGCTGGGGAGGTGTTGGGGGTGGGAGACAAAAGACAGAAAAAATAGGGTTCCTACTATTGAGGACCTGACACAGAAAAAGGGAGACAGGACACATCCTGTGGGGGAAAAGCCAATTACTAACGACGTCCCTGGTGCTCCCGTGGTTCAGAATCCACCTGCCATTGCAGGAGACATGGGTTCAGTTCCTGGTCCTGGAAGCTTCCAGCTGCTTCAGGGCAGTTAGGCCCGTGCACTGTAACTACTGAGGCTGCACTCTAGAGCCTATGCTCTGCGGTGAGAGGCCACTGCTGCGAGGAGCACAGGCCCGCAACTGGAGAGGAGCCCCTGCTTACCACAGCCAGAGAGGCCCACGCCCAGGAGGGAAGACCCAGCACAGCCAAGCCAAAGTGTTTTAAATCCCTTATATAGGACAGTCCTTCAAAAAATAAACAAACAAATAAAAACATATTCTCTTGAAAAAAAATTACTAAGACTTTCCTCCCAAGTCCCCAAAGGTGCCTGCACGTATCCCCAAAGAAGCCATTCTGAGTTGCATGACCCTGATGAAGGTCTTCCTTCATCATATGATTTGTTGCAGTAAAAATAAGGAAGGAATTTCTAAGCAGTTAAGGTCACTTTGTACCGAGACTATGGCACTCTATCATGTTAAATAAAATGTCAGTTGATAGTTATTGTGTCATTCTTTTCAAATGATTTTATGCACAGTAGATGGTTTTATTACAGGTGAATTGGATTTGACTTGATTTTTAAGAATTTAGTAAGAATATGCAAACAAATGTGTAATCTTATTTAAAGAATCCTAATAAGGAAATTGCAACAGTACTAATGTTGAGTGAAAGCTGTGTTGGGTGTTTTGGATATGAATGCCCTTGTCTGATCTTCTCTACAATCCTGGGACAATGATTTTAAATCGCCTATTCACAGAAGGAAAAACCAAAGCTAATTAACTGGCTGGAGATCTCTATAGCCACTATCATGTACCATCTATAAATAGTTAATTCTAAATTCATTCATGTGAAATTCTGGGTTAAATCTTTTAGAAAATTGACAACTGTAAGATTCTGTTGGCTATACTCATGTGTATTTATTTATTTATATTGTTACCCATGTATACATTTTTAAAAATTTAATTAAAAAATTTTAAATAATTTTATAGGTTACTTTCTATTTACAGTTATTACAAAGCATTGGCTATATTCCCTGTGTTATACAGTACATTTTTTTCCATGTACATGTTTTTAAGTTTCAAACATGAAAACTATTTTAGCCACTAGGCTGCAAAAGTAAATGGATAGTATACAAAATGAATGTGGGCTGCTGTATATCAGTATTTCCATATAAATACATTTTCTCAGGTAAAAGCCTGAGGAAACCTGGAGCAGTATTTTGGGGTGGAGATAATTTGACAGTATATACCTAAATCAACAGTACGCAAATCCAGTGACCCACTGAGGCCTCTTTGGGGATTCTATATGATACAGTAACATAATAGTTAAGAGCAGAGGCCCTGGGGTCCACATAACTCTGGGAAATTTACTTTGAGCCCCATTTTCCTCATCTGTAGCATTAGGCTAATGGTGCCTACCAAATGAGGCGTCATTAGGATTAAATGTCAGCTGTCTGTCTAGCACTTGTTCGTGGTGTGGCATGGCAAGGGGTTGTTGTTGTTCAGTTGCTCAGTCATGTACCACTCTTTGTGACCCCGTGGGCTGCAGCACACAAGGCTTCCCTGTCCTTTACCATCTCCCAGAGCTTGCTCAAACTCACGTCCATTGATTCAGTAATGTCATCCACCCATCTCATCCTCTGTTGTCCCCTTCTCCTCCTGCCCTCAATCTTTCCGAGCATCAACCACACTGGCACTTTCCAAGAGCACTGCCAATGACTGAACAACAAAGGCATTTGCCGTCTGCCTCTAGAGAGACTGAATCCCATGCTGCTACAGCTGTTGACCTTCAACAGCCCCTGAGGGAGTTCAGGGTGGAGTGAGGCTCCAGGAAATCTGGTGGGACAGGTCTTTAGATAGTTGGATGTTTAGGAACAGATTTTATGATATTTATCCTTGCANAAGACCCAGCACAGCCAAGCCAAAGTGTTTTAAATCCCTTATATAGGACAGTCCTTCAAAAAATAAACAAACAAATAAAAACATATTCTCTTGAAAAAAAATTACTAAGACTTTCCTCCCAAGTCCCCAAAGGTGCCTGCACGTATCCCCAAAGAAGCCATTCTGAGTTGCATGACCCTGATGAAGGTCTTCCTTCATCATATGATTTGTTGCAGTAAAAATAAGGAAGGAATTTCTAAGCAGTTAAGGTCACTTTGTACCGAGACTATGGCACTCTATCATGTTAAATAAAATGTCAGTTGATAGTTATTGTGTCATTCTTTTCAAATGATTTTATGCACAGTAGATGGTTTTATTACAGGTGAATTGGATTTGACTTGATTTTTAAGAATTTAGTAAGAATATGCAAACAAATGTGTAATCTTATTTAAAGAATCCTAATAAGGAAATTGCAACAGTACTAATGTTGAGTGAAAGCTGTGTTGGGTGTTTTGGATATGAATGCCCTTGTCTGATCTTCTCTACAATCCTGGGACAATGATTTTAAATCGCCTATTCACAGAAGGAAAAACCAAAGCTAATTAACTGGCTGGAGATCTCTATAGCCACTATCATGTACCATCTATAAATAGTTAATTCTAAATTCATTCATGTGAAATTCTGGGTTAAATCTTTTAGAAAATTGACAACTGTAAGATTCTGTTGGCTATACTCATGTGTATTTATTTATTTATATTGTTACCCATGTATACATTTTTAAAAATTTAATTAAAAAATTTTAAATAATTTTATAGGTTACTTTCTATTTACAGTTATTACAAAGCATTGGCTATATTCCCTGTGTTATACAGTACATTTTTTTCCATGTACATGTTTTTAAGTTTCAAACATGAAAACTATTTTAGCCACTAGGCTGCAAAAGTAAATGGATAGTATACAAAATGAATGTGGGCTGCTGTATATCAGTATTTCCATATAAATACATTTTCTCAGGTAAAAGCCTGAGGAAACCTGGAGCAGTATTTTGGGGTGGAGATAATTTGACAGTATATACCTAAATCAACAGTATGCAAATCCAGTGACCCACTGAGGCCTCTTTGGGGATTCTATATGATACAGTAACATAATAGTTAAGAGCAGAGGCCCTGGGGTCCACATAACTCTGGGAAATTTACTTTGAGCCCCATTTTCCTCATCTGTAGCATTAGGCTAATGGTGCCTACCAAATGAGGCGTCATTAGGATTAAATGTCAGCTGTCTGTCTAGCACTTGTTCGTGGTGTGGCATGGCAAGGGGTTGTTGTTGTTCAGTTGCTCAGTCATGTACCACTCTTTGTGACCCCGTGGGCTGCAGCACACAAGGCTTCCCTGTCCTTTACCATCTCCCAGAGCTTGCTCAAACTCACGTCCATTGATTCAGTAATGTCATCCACCCATCTCATCCTCTGTTGTCCCCTTCTCCTCCTGCCCTCAATCTTTCCGAGCATCAACCACACTGGCACTTTCCAAGAGCACTGCCAATGACTGAACAACAAAGGCATTTGCCGTCTGCCTCTAGAGAGACTGAATCCCATGCTGCTACAGCTGTTGACCTTCAACAGCCCCTGAGGGAGTTCAGGGTGGAGTGAGGCTCCAGGAAATCTGGTGGGACAGGTCTTTAGATAGTTGGATGTTTAGGAACAGATTTTATGATATCTATCCTTGCATCTCCTCATATCTAGAGAAGCACTAAATCCTTTCTTGGTGACATCAGATCCTCATGGCTTACAAAAACCCTTTGTAAATCAAGTGCTTCATGGTATTGAACTCCCCCTTCACTGAAACCTTATATATTGACTTTCCTCCACTGCCGCTTTGGAGCAGTCTCTCAGAGCTATCTGAGATCCTGCCTCCCAGGCTGCAGTCCTTATTTTGCCCCAAATAAAACTTAACTTGCAACTCTCAGTTGTACATCTTTTTTTAGTCAACACCAGCATCAGGATCTTTTACATAATCCACTCTTTACATCAGGTGGCCAAAGTATTGGAGCTTCAGCTTCAGCATTAGTTCTTCCAATGAATATTCAGGGTTGATTTCCTTTAGGATTGACTGGTTTGATCTCCTTGCCGTCCAAGTTTCTCTCAAGAATCTTCTTCAGCATCACAGTTTGAAAGCATCAATTCT
>SJYW01007346.1:516098-534860 GCA_006410735.1 Raphicerus campestris
GACTTCCACGTCCTGGCTATTATAAATGTGCTGCTATGAACACTGGTGTATACATATCTTTTCAAGTTGGAGTTTTCATCTTTTCTGGATGTATTGGCTGGTTACTTTTAAAATGACCTCTTTCAAGTGATGCTAAGAAGGTATCTCCCAGTTATCCTGAAATTAATTGCTCTGATTATGGGTTGTACTGGCTCTTAGTTCTGTAGATTTTTAAAAAGCTGCTTCACAATCATCACCATCTCCAGTGACATGATAAATCCTAGGAAGTGGTAAGCTATGAGAGGGAATAGCAGTGTCTGTTTTTTCACTGCTCTATCCTAGAACTTAGCATAGTGCTTGGCATAGAGTGGGTGCACAATAACCATGAGTTAAGTAACTGAATGAATGAATGAATGAATGGTGGATGGAAGAGATAATTACATTTAAAATGTCTTATTCTTTGTGTCCAGAGCTGATAAGCTCTTAATATAAACATATTTGTAAATTATGAAACAATAATGGGAAAGTACACTATTAACCCACTACTGAGCTTAAGAAAAAAGCTTGTGAGTACCTTTCCTATCCCATCCAGATGTGTATAAGAGACAGTGCTATCTAGGTTTGTAATAGCTTTTCTTTTGATTGCGTGGCTGCAAGTCACTGTCTGCATTGATTTTGGAGCCCAAGATATTTAAATCTGCCACTGTTTCCATTGTTTTCCCATCTACTTGCCATGAAGTGATTGGACTGGATGCCATGAGCTTAGTTTTTTGAACGCTGAGGTTTTAAGCCACCTTTTTTACTCTCCTCTTTCAAGGGGTACATAGCTCTTGTCACTGGCTAGAAGTGCACTCTCCTTCTCACTGGTTAATGAGGTGCTCTCTTCTGATTATGCAGATTGAGAGGGCATGGAGAAACTGAGGTTGGCTGCTGGGCGATTATGGAAGACTTCTAGGAACTTCAGGAGGGAGAAAAGATGTCACTTAGAAGAGAAATGAGCTTGATGTTTGAAGCCATTTTCATATCATGGGTGAGCAGAAAGCCCAGATTCTAAGAAACCACCCCTGGTGGTTGTGCTCCCAAATGTCTGTAGTCATTTCATTGTGCAAATAGGGCTTGTATTGTCTACTTCCTGAGAAGTCTCAGTTTCCAAGATTTAGTCCTATCAGCAAAGCCCAATTTCTGATTTTGTGAATTTGATAATATGGAACTGTCACGTGAGTGTATGTTCCCCGGTTCTTTGTCTCATCACAACAAAGATTTGGAGCAATGGACATTAGAGCCCTTGGCGTGTCATAGCTCTCAGGTCTTGGACAAACCGTGTTACAGCTCTTGGGCAAATCAGTGTTACAGCTCTATTTTATTTAGAAGATAGCAGGAGAATGGGAGAGAGAGAAAAAGAACGCACGCATGCGGGAGAGAAAGAGAGAGAGAGAAAGAGCGCGCATGCACGCCGGAGGGACAGAGGGAGAGAGAAAGAGCGCATGCACGTGGAAGAGAAAGAAAGAGAGAGAGAGAGAAAGAGTGCACATGCACAGGAGAGAAAGAGAGAGAGAGCGGGAGAGCGCTTTGGCTCTTCCTTTTATATGCTTTCTTCCACCTGGGCCCGCCCTATGCAAATTGGGCTTAGCCAGGAGTGCTGTTTGTTTTACCTGAAGTCTTCACTCTGGTCCTTGGACCTTCTTTTGTTCTATTTTTGTGGGCTTTTCCCTTCCTTGTCTTTTAGCCACCGCCATTTTGGACTCCGTTTCCCTATTCTACCTACCTAACAGAACCTAGAAGTGGGAAAACCCTCCAGTGTTAATCTTTAAACATTGTAAATTAGATATAGGACATGGCAAAGAGAAAGGGGAGCAGGAGGGAGGGGTACAGAAAGGACAGAGGGAGGAAAAAGGCAGGACAGGGGCTAACCCAGAGCTGGATACCCAGGAATGTTGGGAGAGGGGGTTGCTGCTCTGGGTTGAGTGAGCACATTATGTAAACCAAAGACTGGGAGTTCAGGGTGATGCCCACAGAGGCGGCTGAGGGCTGACCCTTGTACCCTCCACTTGCCCCTGCTGCCCTTTGGTGCCTCCAGGGGCATCCTGCCTGACACCTCAAGGGAGGTGGTCACCAGCATCTCTCTGGAGCCCCCTCCTCTCCATCAAGGGCCCCTAAGAGAGATTTCCCAGGTTGGGACATGGGCCTATCAGGGCATGACTCAACTATGAATGGCTCCTTAATTATTCANTTTCTTAATAGAAGTATAGTTGATTTACAATGTTGTGTTACAAAGGCAAAACAAAACAAACAAAAATATTAGTTTCTGGCATAGAGCAAAGTGATTCAGCCTTATGTGTGTGTGTATATATTCTTTTTGAGATTTTTTGTCATTATAGGTTATTGTAAGATGTTGAATATAGGTCCCTGTGCTATATTGTAGGACTTTGTTGTCCTATATACAGTGGTGTGTATATGTTAATCCCCAATTCCCATTTCATCCCTCGCCACCCTTTTCCCATTTGGTCACCATAAATTTGTTTTCTTTGTCTGTGAGTCTGTTTCTGTTTTGTAAATAAGTTCATTTGAAACATTTTTTTTCTTTTAGATTCCACAAATAAGTAGAATATGATATTTGTCTTTCCCTGACTTACTTCACTTAGTATAATAATCTCTATTATTCACACTGCTGCAGATGGTAATGTCTCATTCTTTTTTATGGCTGAGTAATATCCCCTGGAGGAGGGAATGGCAACCTACTCCAGTATTCTTGCCTGGAGAATTCCATGGACAGAGGAGCCTGGTGGGCTATAGTCNCTCTATTATTCACATTGCTGCAGATGGTAATGTCTCATTCTTTTTTATGGCTGAGTAATATCCCCTGGAGGAGGGAATGGCAACCTACTCCAGTATTCTTGCCTGGAGAATTCCATGGACAGAGGAGCCTGGTGGGCTATAGTCCATGGAGTCACAAAGAGTTGGACAAGACTGAACTACTAACACTTTCATTTTCACAATATTCCACTGTATATGGAGCAGGCGATGGCACCCCACTCCAGTACTCTTGCCTGGAAAATCCCATGGATGGAGGAGCCTGGTGGGCTGCAGTCCATGGGGTCACTAAGAGTCGGACACGACTGAGCGACTTCACTTTCTCTTTTCACTTTCATGCATTGGGGAAGGAAATGGCAACCCACTCAGTGTTCTTGCCTGGAGTATCCCGGGGATGGGGGAGCCTGGTGGGCTGCCGTCTATGGAGTCGCACAGAGTCAGACATGACTGAAGTGACTTAGCAACAGCAGCAGCAGCAGCAGCCACTGTATATATGTACCACATCTTTATTCATTCATCTTATTTTCTTTAACCTGTATTATCTGTTTAAATTTTCACAACAGCCTCTGTGGTGGGTTTCATCCTCATCCCAGGATGAGGAAGCTGAGTCTGGGCTAGTCTATAGAACTTATCCAGGGCACCCTACTGACAGCGGTGGACCTGGGCTGGGAGACCAGGCCAGGCTGCTCCTAAAACCCAGCAAGGTCTCAGCCATGACATTACACTCTCGGTTACTTATTCCTTAAAGGTGAACTCAGTCTTCCTATATTCTCTTTCAGAAAAAAAATGCTGGGTCTGACCATAACTCTTGACCGTAAGTCTCAGACTCTGGCATTTAAATAATAAATAACTTAAATCTTAGAGATTGATTACATTTGTCAGCTCTTTATTTCATCAGGTAAACACATTACTTCCCTAAGTAGTTGCAAAGTTCAACAATGCTTCTTTAACATTGCCAATACACAAATGAAAGGAGATCATAAGAAAGAAACATAGGGAGGACATAAGCTTGGAATAATCTGTGTGTGTGTATGTGCATGTGCACAAACATGTGTACATGTGTATAGTATATTTTTAAGACAAATGAAAGCTTCTTCATGGAGCCATGTTGGTAGTATTGGGGAACTACCATCTTAAGAGTTCCTGCCTAGTGTTTCTGCTGTCTTCTGTTGGCTGGTAATTATATAATTTTTTAAATTGAAATATTTATAGTGTGTTAGTATCAGGTATACAGCAAAGTAATTTGTTATACATATGTATATATATGTGTGTGTGTGTGTATCTTTTCTTTTTCAGATCCTTTCCCATGATAGGTTATTATAAGATATTGAATATAGTTGTACTATACAGTAGGACCTTTTTTAAAATTTATTTTATATAAGTAGTGTGTATATGTTGGTTCCAAACTACCAATTTATCCCTTCCCACTCCTTTCCCCTTTGGTAACCATAAGTTTGTTTTCTCTTTTATTTATTTATTTTGGCTGCACTGGGTCTTCGACTCTTTAGTTGTGGTGTGCAGGCTTCTCGTTGCGGTGACTTCTCTTGTTGCGGAGCACAGACTCTAGGTGCACGGGCTTCAGTAGTTGCAGCATGCAGGCTCAGTAGTTGAAGCATGCAGGCTCAGTAGTTGAAGCATGCAGGCTCAGTAGTTGCAGCTTGTGGGCTTTGGGGCATGTGGGCTAGTTGTGGTGTGTGAGCTCACCACCAGGCTCTAGAGCATGGGCTTAGTTGCTTTCCAGCATGTGGAATCTTCCTGGACCAGGGATGGAACTCGTGTCCCCTACACAGGCAGGTGGATTCTTACCTTCTGCGCAGAATCTTTTCTGTGTCTGTGAGTGTTTCTGTCTTGTAAATAAGTTCATTTGTATCATTTCTTTTAATTCCACAAAAAAGTGATATCATGATATTTGTCATTGTCTGACTTACTTCTCTTAGTAGCTTAGTTGCTTCAGTCATGTCCAACTCTGTGTGACCCTATGGACTGTAGCTCACCAGGCTCCTCTGTCCATGGGATTCTCCAGGCAAGAATACTGGACTGGGTTGCTGTTTCCTTCTCCAGGGGATCTTCCTGACCCAGGGATGGGACTTGTGTCTCTTATATCTCCTGCGTTGGCAAGTACGTTCTTCACCACTAGTGCCACCTTGGAAGCCCATGATAATCTCTAGGTCTATCCATGGTACTGCAAATGATATTATTTCCTTCTTTTCAATGGCTGAGTAATATTCCATTCTACATATGCACCACATTTTAAAAAACCCATTTGTCTGTCAATGAACAGTTAGGTGACTTCCACGTCCTGGCTATTATAAATGTGCTGCTATGAACACTGGTGTATACATATCTTTTCAAGTTGGAGTTTTCATCTTTTCTGGATGTATTGGCTGGTTACTTTTAAAATGACCTCTTTCAAGTGATGCTAAGAAGGTATCTCCCAGTTATCCTGAAATTAATTGCTCTGATTATGGGTTGTACTGGCTCTTAGTTCTGTAGATTTTTAAAAAGCTGCTTCACAATCATCACCATCTCCAGTGACATGATAAATCCTAGGAAGTGGTAAGCTATGAGAGGGAATAGCAGTGTCTGTTTTTTCACTGCTCTATCCTAGAACTTAGCATAGTGCTTGGCATAGAGTGGGTGCACAATAACCATGAGTTAAGTAACTGAATGAATGAATGAATGAATGGTGGATGGAAGAGATAATTACATTTAAAATGTCTTATTCTTTGTGTCCAGAGCTGATAAGCTCTTAATATAAACATATTTGTAAATTATGAAACAATAATGGGAAAGTACACTATTAACCCACTACTGAGCTTAATAAAAAAGCTTGTGAGTACCTTTCCTATCCCATCCTTCTTGCTTCCTTCTAAATAAAAACCACCCTGAATTTTGGGTTTCTCATTTTGTTGCTTTTTAAAAGAGTAGCTAAGAAAATCCTATATGTGTATTTCATCCTAAATCTTATGTTTACCACCCTTGCTTCCTTAAGATTGTTTTAAAAAGCACATATGTATGTAACCCTAATCAGAGTGTTGTTTAGTTTTTGTTTGGTTTCTGAAGTTTGTAAAAAATGCTATCATATAGCTTATGGTTTTTTAGTTTTTTTCTTTTTTCACTCCATAATATGTTTCTAAGCTTCATTGGAGCAATAGGTAGTTTATTTTTAGTGCTGAATAATAAACAGCCCATCATCTGAATAGCACAATTTATTCATGAATTCACTTGTCAATGGAATTTGGGTTATTTCTAGTTTGGGGCAATTGTATGGATATGAACATTCTTTAAAAAAAATTGTTTTGGTTGTCAAAATAACAGTATATACATATATACATGAATATATAGCATAAAAAATGAAAAGTTTATGTGTTAAAAACTGAACACCTTTAAATACCCCCATGGCAAGACGACTTACTCTGCCCTCAACCCTCACAATAGGCAGCATGCCCTCCTTCAGGGGGACTTGGTGCTGATCACCTCTGTACTTTTCTTTGTTACACTGTCACCATTCCTAAGCACTACAGTTTAGCTTTGCCTGTTTATCTTTTCTTTCTTAGAATGTCTTTTCTAGATCTCCTTTCATCGTAAGCCCCCATTCCATTTCCTCTCCTTCCTCTTGCCATTTTGAATCATTAGGCTTTTGTTTTCATCGGTGCATTTCTCTGACATGCTTTTATTATTTATAGGGATGTTATTCTGCTCCTCATTTTTCTTTGAATAACTGTACAGGATTTGACTTCAATCCTTTTCTCTTACTTATGCATACATGATATTAGGTTTCCTGAACTTATAGGAAGGAGGCATAATCTAAGAGTTGTTCTGCTTTTACAACTTTAGAGCATCCTCTTTTGCAGTTTTTGTTAAGTATTAAAGAACTCTGGCACCTCACTTCCTGCAATCTCCAGATTACTTTTATCAGGCTCTTCTCCCCACCCCCTTTACTCTGTTTCCCTGGTCCGCTCCCTCTGGATTCTGTTTCTGGCAGTTCCTCCTCAGTTGCAATTTTTAAAAATAACTTATTTTTATGTTTTTGGCTGTGCAGGGTCTTCATTGCTGTGCAGGCTTTTCTCTAGTTGTGGTCAGTAGGGGCTACTTTCTAGTTGCGGTGTTCTGGCTTCTCATTGTAGTGGCTTCTTTTGTTGCAGAGCTCAGACTCAATATTATCAATTTGCAAATATTATCGCCCATACTGTGAGTTGTTTTTTCACTTCTTGGTGATGTTGTTTGAAGTATGTGAAAGTGAAAGTGAAACCGCTCAGTCGTGTCCGACTCTTTGCGACCCCGTGTACATAGCCTACCAGGCTTCTACGTCCACGGGATTCTCCAGGCAAGAATATTGGCGTGGGTTACCATTTCCTTCGCCAGGGGATCTTCCCGAACCAGGGATCGAACCCGGGTCTCCCGCATTGGAGGCAGACGCTTTAACTTCTGAGCCACCAGGGAAGCCTCCAATTCATCTATTTTGTCTTGTGTTTCTAATTGCCTAATCCGTGGTCATGAAGATTCCTATCTATGTTTTATTCCAAGAGTTTTATCGTTTAAGCTCTTATGTTTAGGTCTTTGATTCATTTGTGTTAATTTTTATATGTGGTGTGAGGCAGAGGTCTAATTTCTTTCTTTCAGTTCAGTTCAGTCGCGTCTGACTCCTTGGGACCCCATGAATCGCAGCACACAAGGCCTCCCTGTCCATCACCGACTCCTGGAGTTCACTCAGACTCACACCCATCAAGTCAGCTATGCCATCCAGCCATCTCATCCTCTGTCACCCCCTTCTCCTCCTGCCCCCAATCCCTCCCAGCATCAGAGTCTTTTCCAATGAGTCAGCTCTTCGCATGAGGTGGCCAAAGTACTGGAGTTTCAGCTTTAGCATCATTCCCTCCAAAGAAATCCCAGGGCTGATCTCCATCAGAATGGACTGGTTGGATCTCCTTGCAGTCCAAGGGACTCGCAAGAGTCTTCTCCAACACGGGATCTGCTTATTAATTATTGAAAAAAAAAAAAAGCCCACAAAAGCCAGATGGAGATTGACTGAATCTGTAGATCAGTTTGGGGAATACTGTCATCTTAACATTAAGTCTTTTAATCCATGAAGATAGGATGTCTTTCTGCTTATTCTTTCAGTAATGTTTTATAGTTTTCTGTGTATTTAAGTGTACTCACACCTTTTTGTTGTTTATTCCTAAGTAGGTTAGTCTTTTTGGTAGTATTATTAATGGAATTATTTAATTTTTGTATTGTTTATTGGTAGGACATAGAGAACAACTGATTTTTACATATTGATCTTGTATCCTATAACCTTGCTGGATTGGTTTATTAGTTCCAATTTTTTAGTGGATTCCTTAGGATTTCATATATATATAAGATAATGTCATTTCTAGACTGAGATAGTTTCACTTCTTCCTTTCTAATCTGAATGCCTTCTAATTTCTTTTCCTGCCTAATTGCCCTGGACAGAACTTCAGTACAGTGTTGGGAAGAGTGGATATACTTGTTTTCTTCCTGATCTCAAAAGAAAAATCAAGAAGTCTTTGACCACTACGTTAGCTATGGATTTTTCATAGATGCCCTCTATCAGGGTGAGAAAGTTCCCTTCTACTCTTTTTTTAAAAAATATAAATTTATTTATTTTAATTGGAGGTTAATTACTTTACAATATTGTTTTGGTTTTGCCATACATCAACATGAATCCGCCACAGGTATACATGTGTTTCCCATCCTGAACCCCCCTCCCTCCTCCCTCTCTGTACCATCCCTTCTATTCTTAATCAGTTGTGTTTTTTTTCTTTTAATAGGAGAATAATTGTTTTACAATATTGTGTTAGTTTCTGCCATGCATCAGCATGAATCAGTCATAGGTATATATGTATCTCCTCCCTCTTGTACCTCCCTGCCTCCCTCCCACCTCCCACCCCATCCCACCCCTCTAGGTTGTCACAGAGCACCGACTTTGAGCTCCCTGCTTCATAGAGCAAATTCCCACTGGCTGTCTGTGTTATATATGGTAGTGTGTATATTTCAGCATGACTTTTTCAATTCATCCCTCCTTCATCTTTCCCCACTGTGTCCACAAACTGTTCTCTGTGTCTGCATCTCTATCTTCAGTTCAGTTCAGTTGCTCAGTCCTGTCTGACTCTTTGCGACCCCATGGACTGCAGCACGCCAGGCCTCCCTGTCCATCACCAACTCCTGAAGCTTGCTCAAACTCATGTCCATTGAATTGGTGATGCCGTCCAACCACCTCATCCTCTGTCATTCCCTTCTCCTCCTGCCTTCAATCCTTCCCAGCATCAGGGTCTTTTGTAATGTGTCAGTTCTTCACATCAGGTGGCCAAATGATTGGAGTTTCAGCTTCAGCATCAGTCCTTCCAATGAATATTCAGGACTGATTTCCTTTAGGATGGACTGGTTGGATCTCCTTGCAGTCCAAGGGACTCTCAAGAGTCTTCTTCAACATCATAGTTCAAAAGCATCAGTTATTTGGTATTCAGCTTTCTTTATAGTTCAGCTCTCACATCTATACATGAGTAATGGAAAAACTGTAGCTTTGACTAGATGGACCTTTGTTTGCAAAGTAATGTCTCTGCTTTTTAATATGCTGTCTAGGTTGGTCATACCTTTTCTTCCAAGGAGCAAGCGTCTTTAATTTCATGCCTGCAGTCATTATCTTGGCTGCAGCCCAAGAAAACAAAGTCTGTTACTGCTTCCATTGTTTTCTCATCTATTTGCCATGAAGTGATGGGACCAGGTGCCATGATCTTAGTTTTCTGAATGGTGAGTTTTAAGCCATTTTCTTTTTCACTCTCCTGTTTCACTTTCATCAAGAGGGTCTTTAGCTCCTCTTTGCTTTCTGCCATTAGGATGGTATCATCTGCAAATCTGAGGCTGTTGATATTTCTCCTGGCTATCTTGATTCCAGTTTGTGATTCATCCAGCCCAGTATTTCTCATGATGTACTCTGTATGTAAGTTAAATAAGCAGGGTGACAATATACAGCCTTCACGTACTTGTTTTCCCAATTTGGAACCAGTCTGTTGTTCCATGTCTAGTTCTAACTGTTGCTTCTTGACCTGCATATATATTTCTTAGAAGACAGGTAAGGTGGTCTGGTATTCCCATCTCTGTAAGAATGTTGTGATCCACACAGTCAAAGGCTTTACTGTAGTCAATGAAGCAGAAGTAGATGTTTTTCTGGAATTCCTTTGGTTTTTGTTTGATCCAACAGATGATGGCAATTTGATTTTTGGTTCCTCTGCCTAATATGTTACACATAACTATAATATGTGATACACACATATTGGATTAGGGTCCACCCTAATAACCTCAGTTTAATTAATTACCTCAGTAAAGATACACTCTCCTAGTAAGGTTATATTTTCAGGTCCTGGGGGTTAGAAATTCAACATGTGAATTTCAGGGGGGACTCAGTTCAACCCATAATAGCAAGTGTACACATATTTTTTTTAATATCTGGAAAGAGTTTGTGAAGGATTATTGTTAATTTTCTTTAAACATTAGGTAGTATCCATTTAGTGAAGCCTTCTTGTCATGACCTTTTTTGGGATAGGAAGTAATCAAAACAATTTTGATTATTCACTGTTTTTACTTGTTATAGATCTCTTCAGATTTTGTTTCTTCTTGATTTGGTGTTAATAGCTTGTGAATTTCTCGGAATTTGCCCTAGAAGACTGTCTAATTTGTTGGCATATAGTTGCTCATAGTATTCCCTTATAGTCTGTTTCATTTCTGTAAGGTTGGTAGTAATGTCCCCACTTAATTTGTGGTTTTACTGACTTAAGGCTTCTGTTTTTCTTGATCAGTCTTGTTTGTCGATTTTTAAAATTTTTTTAAAGAGCCAATTTTTTTTTGTTTTGTTGCTTCTATTGTTTTTCTATTCTCCAGTTCATTTACTTTCACATCAGTCTTTATAATTTTCTTTCTTCTGCTTTTTTATTGGGATTTTTGTTTGCTCTTGCTTTTCTAGTTTATTCAGATTATTGATTTGAGGTCTTTAGTCTTTTTAAATATAAGTATTTACTGCTATAACGTTCCTCCAATCACTGCGTTAGTTATATCCTAAGCTTTGGAGAAGGAAATGGCAACCCACTCCAGTATTCTCTCCTGGAGAATCCCATGGACAAGGAGCCTGAGAGGCTACAGTCCATGGGATTGCAAGAGTCAGACATGACTTAGTGACTAAACCACCATAAGCTTTGGTATGTTTATGTTTTCATTCATCTTAAAATATTTTCTAATTTTCTTTGTTATTTCTTCTTTGAGCCAATGCAATGTTGTTTAATTTCCAGATAGTTTGAATTCATAAAATTTATTTTTGTTACTGATTTCTAATTTCTTTCCATTGTGAAGAACATACTTTGTATGATTTTAGTCTTTTAAAATTTATTGGAACTGGTAAATTTTATTGGAACTAATGTATAGTCTGTCCTGGGAAATATTCCACGTGTGGTTGAGAAGAAGGTGTACACTGCTGTTGTTGGAGTGTTCTATAGATATGTGTAAGTCTGATTGGTTTATAGTGTTCAAATCTTAGATTTTCTTATTGTTCTTTTGTCAGGTTTTCTACCCATCCCTGAAAATGGGCTATTGAAGGCTGCTGCTGCTGCTAAGTCGCTTCAGTCATGTCCGACTCTGTGCGACCCCATAGACGGCAGCCCACCAGGTTCCCCTGTCCCTGGGGTTCTCCAGGCAAGAACACTGGAGTGGGTTGCCCTTTCCTTCTCCAAAGCATGAAAGTGAAAAGTGAAAGTGAAGTTGCTCAGTTGTGTCCGACCCTTAGCGACCCATGGACTGCAGCCCACCATGCTCCTCTGCTATTATTTTTGAATTGTCTAGTTCTGTCTTCAGTTTTGACAGTTTTACTTCTCGTTTTGGGGGGTTGTTAGGACATTTATCTTTATAACTGTTACATATTCCTGATATATTGACTTTTTTCTTATTTTAAGATTCTGACTCCATTAAATTATTTTGTCTTAAGTCTGTCTTTTTTCATATAGTCATGACAGTTCTCTTTTGGCTATTGTTTGCATAGAATATCTTTTTCTATCCTTTTACTTTCAACCTATTTGTGACCTTGAATCTGAAGTGTTTCTCTTGTAGCCAGTAGATAGATAGTTGACTCATTAAAACAATCCATTTTGCCTTTTAAATGTAGTGTTTGATCTTTTTACATATAATCTAATTATTTATAAGTTCGGATTTATGTCTCCCATCTTGCCATTTGTTTCCTATATATCTTCTCTTTTGTGCCTCAATTTCCCCATTATTTACTTTTTTGTGTTAAATAGACATTTTGTAGTGTACCATTTTAATTCCCTTGTCATTTCTTTTACTATATATTATTTTCTTACTGGTTGTGTTTGAAATTATAGTTAACATATTAATTTATAACAATTTAAGTTTGGGCTAATACTAACTTAATTTCAGTATTATATAAAACTTTGTCCCTATATATATATTCAATTCCATCCTCTCTCCTTTGTGTTGTTTATTGTTGTACAAATTACACCATTATACACTGTGTGCCCGTCAACTCAGATTATAATTATTGTTTTATATGTTGTCTTTTAAATCAGATGGTAGAAAATTACAAATAAAAAATACTTTTATATGTTTACCTCTGTCATTATCTTTACTGGTGTTCTTTACTTTTCCTCTGAGTTTGAGTTACTGTCTAGTGTTGTTTTTTTTATTCAGTCCGAAAAAAAAAAAATCCCCTTAGCATATTTTGTAGAGTTGTTTCACTAGTGATAAATTATCTGTTTTTGTTTGTCTCTGAATATCTTCATTTTTCTTTCATGTTTGAACACATTTATAATGGGTATTTTGAGGTCCTTTCTGTGAAATTTGATATCTGGTTGTTTCCAGAGGCAGCTTTTGTTGTTCTTTTATTCCCAAGGTTTATGGGTTACATTTTCNTAATTTTCTTTGTTATTTCTTCTTTGAGCCAATGCAATGTTGTTTAATTTCCAGATAGTTTGAATTCATAACATTTATTTTTGTTACTGATTTCTAATTTCTTTCCATTGTGAAGAACATACTTTGTATGATTTTAGTCTTTTAAAATTTATTGGAACTGGTAAATTTTATTGGAACTAATGTATAGTCTGTCCTGGGAAATATTCCACGTGTGGTTGAGAAGAAGGTGTACACTGCTGTTGTTGGAGTGTTCTATAGATATGTGTAAGTCTGATTGGTTTATAGTGTTCAAATCTTAGATTTTCTTATTGTTCTTTTGTCAGGTTTTCTACCCATCCCTGAAAATGGGCTATTGAAGGCTGCTGCTGCTGCTAAGTCGCTTCAGTCATGTCCGACTCTGTGCGACCCCATAGACGGCAGCCCACCAGGTTCCCCTGTCCCTGGGGTTCTCCAGGCAAGAACACTGGAGTGGGTTGCCCTTTCCTTCTCCAAAGCATGAAAGTGAAAAGTGAAAGTGAAGTTGCTCAGTTGTGTCCGACCCTTAGCGACCCATGGACTGCAGCCCACCATGCTCCTCTGCTATTATTTTTGAATTGTCTAGTTCTGTCTTCAGTTTTGACAGTTTTACTTCTCGTTTTGGGGGGTTGTTAGGACATTTATCTTTATAACTGTTACATATTCCTGATATATTGACTTTTTTCTTATTTTAAGATTCTGACTCCATTAAATTATTTTGTCTTAAGTCTGTCTTTTTTCATATAGTCATGACAGTTCTCTTTTGGCTATTGTTTGCATAGAATATCTTTTTCTATCCTTTTACTTTCAACCTATTTGTGACCTTGAATCTGAAGTGTTTCTCTTGTAGCCAGTAGATAGATAGTTGACTCATTAAAACAATCCATTTTGCCTTTTAAATGTAGTGTTTGATCTTTTTACATATAATCTAATTATTTATAAGTTCGGATTTATGTCTCCCATCTTGCCATTTGTTTCCTATATATCTTCTCTTTTGTGCCTCAATTTCCCCATTATTTACTTTTTTGTGTTAAATAGACATTTTGTAGTGTACCATTTTAATTCCCTTGTCATTTCTTTTACTATATATTATTTTCTTACTGGTTGTGTTTGAAATTATAGTTAACATATTAATTTATAACAATTTAAGTTTGGGCTAATACTAACTTAATTTCAGTATTATATAAAACTTTGTCCCTATATATATATTCAATTCCATCCTCTCTCCTTTGTGTTGTTTATTGTTGTACAAATTACACCATTATACACTGTGTGCCCGTCAACTCAGATTATAATTATTGTTTTATATGTTGTCTTTTAAATCAGATGGTAGAAAATTACAAATAAAAAATACTTTTATATGTTTACCTCTGTCATTATCTTTACTGGTGTTCTTTACTTTTCCTCTGAGTTTGAGTTACTGTCTAGTGTTGTTTTTTTTATTCAGTCCGAAAAAAAAAAAATCCCCTTAGCATATTTTGTAGAGTTGGTTCACTAGTGATAAATTATCTGTTTTTGTTTGTCTCTGAATATCTTCATTTTTCTTTCATGTTTGAACACATTTATAATGGGTATTTTGAGGTCCTTTCTGTGAAATTTGATATCTGGTTGTTTCCAGAGGCAGCTTTTGTTGTTCTTTTATTCCCAAGGTTTATGGGTTACATTTTCTTGTATGCCTCATAATTTTTTGTTAGAAACTGGACATTTGAGATGATATATTGTAGGAACTCTTTCTGGAGTTATTTCTCTGCTGATCTTCAGTAGCATATTGGGCACCTACTGACCTGGGGAGTTCCTCTTTCAGTATCCTATCATTTTGCCTTTTCATACTGTTCATGGGGTTCTCAAGGCAAGAATACTGAAGTGGTTTGCCATTCCCTTCTCCAGTGGACCACATTATGTCAGGCCTCTCTATCATGCCCGCCCGTCTTGGGTGGCCCCACAGGGCATGGCTTAGTTTCATTGAGTAGACAAGGCTGTGGTCCTAGTGTGATTAGATTGATTAGTTTTTTGTGATTATGGTTTCAGTGCGTCTGCCTTCTTGTAACATCTACCGTCTTACTTGGGTTTCTCTTACCTTGGACGTGGGGTATCTCTTCACGGATGCTCCAGCAAAGCGAAGTCGCTGCTCCTTACCTTGGACGAGGGGTATCTCCTCACCACCGCCCCTCCCGACCTTGAACGTGGAATAGCTCCTCTAGGCCCTCCGGCGCCCGCACAGCCACCGCTCCTTGGACATGGGTCGCTCCTCCTGGCTGCCGCCCCTGGCCTCGGGNCCATCCACATGGTTGCAAATGGCAGAATTCTATTCTTTTTATGGCAGAGTAATATTCCATTGTGTATATATATCCATCTTCTTTATTTATTCAGCTGTTGCTGAATGTTTAGGTTGCTTCCATGTCTTGGCTATTATAAATAATGCTGCTTTAAACACTGTGGGTGCATGTGGCTCTTTGAATTAGTTTTTGTTTTATTTCAGATATATATCCTGGAAAAGATTTTTTTAGAAATGCCTTGGCCCTACCCTCCAGTCTGATTAAATTGATATCTTTAAAGGCAAGATTTTATGGAACTGTATGCAACATTTTGCTTGTAGGTACCTACATTTTTTTTTTTTAGGAATAAAATTCTAATCATGCTCTGTCATATATCCTCTCTGTAACCCTCAATTTGTCAGCCAAATATGGATGGTATTTACCTTGCTTGCTTCTCAGGGACATAGCAAAGCTCAAATTAGATAAAATGTACCATGGTGCTATAAGTTATAAAGCTCAATAGCGATCCTGTTGGTTATTAGAGGGGCAATTAAATCACATTTGGCCACATTTGAAATATGACCTTGGAGAGACTATCCTCTCACTCGCACGGTCTCATCCACAGTTGGCTCTGATGATAGCAACCCTGGCTTTTATGTAACACATTTGGGAGCCTTTTTAAGTTCGCTAAGTGACTTGAATCTACTTAGAATTGTCCTGGCTAAATATGGATCATTTTAGGTGAAACAAAGAACAATTCAGAAAGGAAAAAAAAATTGAAAAAGAAGCCAGTATGGAGGATCCCAACCTCCAGCATTTCATTCCTCAGAGATGTCTCCATATGCAAGCCACAGGAAATATGAACTCCTGAAATCTGGGATGTGAGAGAATCCAAAGACACGTGGCCTGGAGTTGTGTCAGGGTAACCCAGTGCCAGGGAAGGGAAAGTCAGCATCCAGGAAGCATCCTCTATGAACTGCATCTTCCATCAATGACTAAAGTCCCCATCANGAAAAAAAAATTGAAAAAGAAGCCAGTATGGAGGATCCCAACCTCCAGCATTTCATTCCTCAGAAATGTCTCCATATGCAAGCCACAGGAAATATGAACTCCTGAAATCTGGGATGTGAGAGAATCCAAAGACGCGTGGCCTGGAGTTGTGTCAGGGTAACCTAGTGCCAGGGAAGGGAAAGTCAGCATCCAGGAAGCATCCTCTATGAACTGCATCTTCCATCAATGACTAAAGTCCCCATCATTCTGTACAGAGGTCATGTCAACCACATGCCAACATAATATTACTTATCCCCATTTCTCTTCTTTTGATGAGATCCTGGCTGAATTTGTCCACCAGGAAAATGGGAAATTATTTGAGAAAGATTAAGAGCTAAAGAGAGAGTCAAGTCATATAGGGCCACTTCCACTGCATTACCTCAGATAAGCCAAACAGCTCCTACCTTAGTCTTTTTGTTCTCATCTTTGATTTGCCAGAATGTCCTTCCCTCAGAGATCTGCATGGCTCATTATCTTTCTCCCTTCAAGTCATTACTCAGATGCCACCTTATGAGAGAGCCCTTCTCTGACCACTGAATATTAAGCAGCCACCATTTTACTTTCTATCTCCTTTATGCTATTTTTTCCTTATAACATTTTTCACTTCTGGATTAGCATTTATGTGTTAACTTGTTCTGTGTGTTTCATCACTTGAATGAATGTTGCATGAGAATGATAACTGTCTTACATTATTATTATTATTAACAGCTCAGTCACAATACCTCGAACAGCACCTGGTACATATCTGGTGCTCAATAAATATATTATTTGAATTAATAAACTGAGTGTGGTTTGGTAAAAGACAGTGAAGATGGTTCTGGGAAGAGAGTACTCAAATTTGTCTCTTATACACATCTCTGAGAAGCAAGCAAGGTAAATACCATCCATATTTGGCTGACAAATTGAGGGTTACAGAGAGGATATATGACAGAGCATGATTAGAATTTTATTCCTAAAAAAAAAAAATGTAGGTACCTACAAGCAAAATGTTGCATACAGTTCCATAAAATCTTGCCTTTAAAGATATCAATTTAATCAGACTGGAGGGTAGGGCCAAGGCATTTCTAAAAAAATNAATGTTCTGCCAAATCCACATTGGATATTCTACTGAGTCAAGAAGTCTCAGGCAGGTATCTTACCCTTTCCCCTCAATCAGAATGTCCTAATCTCTATGGAGTACTTATGCCGAGTATTATTCCTAAGGGACAAAATTGTTTTCATGGTCAGATACAAGGGGAAAATAGAAGGTTAAACAGTTTTCTTTACTGAAGAGTTTTTCATAGCCTTTCTCCACTGCCACCCTTGGGAAACTCATTAATATTTTTCACAACTAGTGACCCACAAAACATAATTTGGGAAGCATGATCCAGGTCATTTGATATACTTCTTTGTAGCTGACCCTAGCAATTCCATTGTGGTTTCATTTTTTTCATTCATTCTGTATGAATTCATACTGTTGAGAATGGGAGTGTGCTGACTCAGCAATAAATAGTGTGTTCCTTTTAGTACGCTATAGTGTGGTATCTATAGCATACTAATCTAGGAGAAGGCGATGGCACCCCTCTCCAGTACTCTTGCCTGGAAAATCTCATGGTCAGGGGAGCCTGGTGGGCTGCAGTCCATGGGGTCGCTAAGAGTCGGACATGACTGAGAGACTTCTTTCATATTTCACGTTCGTGCATTGGAGAAGGAAATGGCAACCCACTCCACTGTTCTTGCCTGGAGAATCTCAGGGATGGGGGAGCCTGGTGGGCTTCCATCTATGGGGTCGCACAGAGTCGAACAAAAGTGACCCGACTTAGCAGCAGTAGCAGTAGCAGTAGCAGTAGCAGTGTGGTATCTAGACTTAAATCTACTTAATCCTGTGAGCAATCATGTAAAATAACATAGTCTTGTCAAGGCTATGGTTTTTCCTGTGGTCATGTATGGATGTGAGAGTTGGACTGTGAAGAAGGCTGAGCGCCGAAGAATTGATGCTTTTGAACTGTGGTGTTGGAGAAGACTCTTGAGAGTCCCTTGGACTGCAAGGAGATCCAGTCCATTCTGAAGGAGATCAGCCCTGGGATTTCTTTGGAAGGAATGATGCTAAAGCTGAAATTCCAGTACTTTTGCCACTTCATGCGAACAGTTGACTCATTGGAAAAGACTCTGATGCTGGGAAGGATTGGGGTCAGGAGGAGAAGGGGTCGACCGAGGATGAAATGGCTGGATGGCATCACAGACTCGATGGACATGAGTCTGAGTGAACTCCGGGAGTTGGTGATGGACAGGGAGGCCTGGCGTGCTGCGATTCATGGGGTCGCAAAGAGTCAGACACGACTGAGTGACTGAACTGAACTGAACTATGATTTCAATTTTATATATGAGGAGAAATAAAATGAATATACTGTATATTATATCATGTTGAAAACAAGTTTTAAATCAATAAAGTTAAAATCCAAAAACCCAAAAACAGTTAGAAGGATCCATATATTTTTACTATAATACAATATTATTTTTGCATCATTCTATTTTACACTGATTGAATTCTACTCAATAAATTTCTTCACACATTATGTTGGGCACTATGAAAAATAAAAACATTTACATAGTGCTTGGGACTTTAGGCAACAAATTAACTACATTGTTTTCTTTTTCTCCCGGACTCAGAACCAATTGAGAGATGGGATGAAGGAGTTAAATTAAACATCATATTTTTAAGTCACTGATAGGATAATTG
>SJYW01007346.1:548550-576629 GCA_006410735.1 Raphicerus campestris
GGTAGCTCCCTGGACACAGACCTGGGTTCACCCCCAGTGCCCTCAACTCCTGCTCCCTGGTGACTGGTCAGCCCTATGCACCTGGATTGGGCTCCAGGCAGAGCTCTTGTCTGCCCTGCTACCCGAGAGCCTCAGCTCCACAAATGCCTAGGGAAAGTAGCAAAATGGGCAGGGAGCAGGGAGGCGCACACATGGATACAGTCATCAAAGTAAAAGCCTCTCACTGCTTTTTCTGTGCCAAATCTGCTCAGCTCTCTGCAGATGTCACAAGTGTGAGCTGCCCTTCTCCTAACATCTGGCACTGGCTTTGAAATCTACAGGTTGAAATCTCAGGGACTCAACTTTTGAGCTAAGTAAGTGTAATTGTAAGTCCTGTTATCTATATGAAATACATGTGGACATATATATATATCACACACAGGCGTGTCATTCTGAATATTACTGCACACATCCCAGGAATCCAGACCTCAGCCTACCAACTTGTGTGAAATTCTGCTGTCCTGCATGATCGAGAAGCCCTGGCAAACTCCGGGCACTGTCCTGCCTGTGTCTGGTTCCCTGGAGCTGGGTGCAGGCCCGTCACACATGGCTTGTCTTCTGGGTCAGGGCGTGGTCCACTGGCAGTGTGAACCTGACGGAGCCATCCTTCTCCCAGCCCCTCCGGATCTTGGTGAGTCTGTGGCTGACGCACGGCAGGAGAAACAGGCCTTTGGCCAGGATGATAACACAGGGCACCAGCAGGGTGAGGGTGAAGGTGGGGGGCAGGAAGAACTTGTAGCGGCTCTCCTCGAAGGCGCGGGTCCAGCCGTAGGTGAGCGTGTGCAGAGTGCTCAGTACCAGAGCCACAAAGCCCAGAGTGGACTGCGGGAGAAGAGAAAGCTGCAGTAAGGGTGGGGATGGACACAGCGGTCCCACCAATGACAGGGGAAAGAAGCAGGGTGGCTTTAGTGGGGCTCTGGGTTCAAATCCCAGCACCATCACTCACTCTCTGCATGATCTTATTACTACCAAAACTCTCTGAACCTCAGTTTTCCCAACAGAAAAACAGGAACAATGCTTGTATGCCAATGTGTGTAAAAATTGATTGATTCACAAGGATTCAATAAAACAACAATGCTTTTCCCCAAACTATATTATTCATACCTCTAGTGGCTGCCAAAGGACTTAAGATCGAATTAAATTCAAAGAAGTTTAAAAACACGTTAGTAGTTTTGTGTATATATTCATGCAATTAGAGTAATAAGTGTCTGCTAGCATATCAAAATCATAATTTCACAGATAATATTTGGCATAAGGCCAGGAAAAAAACAAGTGGATTTTAAGTTGATTTAAAGATAAACACAGGGACTTCCTGGTGGTCCAGTGGTTAAGAATCTGCCTTGCAATGCAGGGGACACTGGCTCCATCCCTGGTTGGGGAGCTGAGATCCCACATGCCATTGGGTGCTGCTGCTGCTAAGTCGCTTCAGTCGTGTCCGACTCTGTATGAACCCATAGATGGCAGCCCACCAGGCTCCCCCATCCCTGGGATTCTCCAGGCAAGAACACTGGAGTGGGTTGCCATTTCCTTCTCCAATGCATGAAAATGAAAAGTCAAAATGAAGTTGCTCAGTCATGTCCGACTCTTCGAGACCCCATGGACTGCAGCCTACCAGGCTCCTCTGCCCATGGGATTTTCCAGGCAAGAGTACTGGAGTGGGTTGCCATTGCCTTCTCCTGCTGTTGGGTGGGGTATGGCCAAACAAAAGAAAAGATAAAACACAATGCAAAAAGTTCCCTCGGCACCAACAGTGAAGATGGCTCTCAGGGGCCTCTAGGCTAGGTGTCTTCATGCTGTATACAAAGCCCATAGCACCACAGAGATGCTGCCTGGGGGTACTGGTCCCTTCTTCCTGCCCGTGCTCTGAGCTACAAACACCCCAGGTACAAACCCTACCAGGATTACTCTCCTGCCTGGAAGGAGATTAGTGATGCTAAGGAGATCAAGACCATCACAAATCCGAATGGACATGGTCCAGGCCATCTTACAGCAGAACATCCCACCCTTCAGCCGGGTGTGGGCTTTTATGGGTCACTTCCAGCCACAAGCAGCTCATCACCCCAAGTGCTATACAAATACAACTTTCTAGGGGGGCCACAATGTGAAAATAGCCAAGAAGTGCTGATCTGTAACTCCAGCCTCTAGGAATCTTTTTGCAGGCAGGGTTTCTTGCAAACTACAAATGTCGCCTTCCAGATTTACTGTTGGTGCTAGCCTCAACTGACACTGTGACCCTCCGCAAGTCACTTCATTAGCCTCAGAGAAAAGGAAGTGATTAAAAAAGCTGAAGTCAGAACTGTGGGGAAAGCGCTGTATCGATGCAGCATTCTGTAGCCCCCAGACCTGGCAGACAACAGTGCAGAGCAGAGGGCACCTAAGGGTTAGGGCTTTATAGAGGTTGGGGAGGGGGTACAGGGCACTGAGAGAGTCCTGGTGGGAGAGACCTGTGTGCACTGCCTAAGGAATATGCAATGACCCATCAAGCAATGAACACATGTGCATTTTCTCCAAGGAGACACCTCATGGTACCTGAGGGTGCTTTTTACAGGTTGGTTTTGAGCTTTCCATGGAGAAGCTGTAATTGGTCTCCTGGATTTCCTTCTGGCCCAGCTTGTCAGCATCAATCCAGGGGCTTGGCTGAGAGATGCTGTCTTGTTTTCACTCCCCTCAGACACAGCTCTAAGTGGGTCTGATTTTACTACCATACCTCATGCTTACTCCTCACTAGCATGGGCGGCGCTTTGCTTATACCCTCCCCAGTGTAAACCCAAGACGGTGAACCTCAGTAACTGGTTCAGAATTGTTTGTAATGCTTTTTACTAAAAATAGCAATAATAAATATTTTCTAATGGCTATACATACAAGTTCATAAGTAGGTTCGCAAATATAACATTTTAACCCTAAGTAAAATACTAGCTGGGCTCACCTTGTGGCTCAGTGGTAAAGAACCCACTTGCCAATGCAGGAGATGTGGGTTTGATCCTGACTGGGGAAGATCTCACATGCCTCAGAGCAACTATGCTCGTGCACAACAATTACTGAGCCTGGGTTCTAGAGCCCAGGAGCTCCAACTACTGACCTCAGTCCCTGGGTTGGGAAGATTCCCCTGGAGAAGGAAATAGCAACCCACTCCAGTATTCTTGCCTGGGAAGATCTCATGGACAGAGGAGCCTGGCGGACTACAGTCCATGAAGTCGCAAAGAGTTGGATATGACTTAGTGACTGAACAAGAAAAAAAATACTAGCTGCCAAAAGATCCCGTCTCCATCCTTCCTTAGCCATCTCTGGTCCTTCTTGGCTTTGTGACCATTTCAAGGATCTTTTTATCACATCCTTAACAACTTGTTAAGGCTCAGTACAGCCTGTTGGGAAAGGCCATGGTTGGCTCTGTGCTACCCACAACTACCTCAGGTATCATATGAAAATGGTTGGCCCCCAAATGGGAAGCTTCTTGACTGTGAGTCACATGTAACCAGAGTCACTTCCAGACCTGTCAAGAATTCCAAATCTCCTAGCAACTTCTGAACCACACTAAGTTCTGATCTATTGATAATGAAGACTTGGGTTAAAGAAGTTCCCAGCATTGAGAAAATATTTGGGATTAGTATCCAGAATGTATAGAGAACTCTTAAACTCAACAACAACAAAAACAAACAAACCTAATTCAAAAATAGGTAAGGGACTTGAATAGAAATTTCTCCAAAGAAGATATATAAATGGTCAGTAAACACATGAAAAGATGCCCAACATCAGGAAAATGTAAATCAAAACCACCCCACATCCATTAGGAGGGCTACTATTAAAAACAAAGCAAAACAAGAAAAGTGTTGGTGAGGATGTGGAGAAATTGGAACATTTGCTGCTAGTGGGAGTGGAAAGAGTGCGGCTACAACAGAAGATGGTATGGTGATTCCCCAGTGAATTAAGAAACAGTCACCACGTGCTTTGGCAATTCCACTTCTGGTATATATCCCAAGTAACTGAAAGTAGGGTCTTGAAGAGTGCTAACTATAAGCACAGAGTCCTCATCTGACCACAGAGTAATTCTCCATCAGGAATAAATCTTCAACTAGACTTCCAACCACCCCGCTATTTCCCAAACAACTTTCAAGGCTCAAACTACTGCTCTCCTTACTCAGATGAATTAACTGGGTTTTGCTGAGATGGCTGGGATGTGCCTTTTCATAGCTGGAGACTGTGTTTTCAAATCCGGTTGCATAGTAACATCACTTGGGGAGCTTGGGGAACATCTTAATGCCCAAGTGCCANCTCCTGGATTTCCTTCTGGCCCAGCTTGTCAGCATCAATCCAGCGGCTTGGCTGAGAGATGCTGTCTTGTTTTCACTCCCCTCAGACACAGCTCTAAGTGGGTCTGATTTTACTACCATACCTCATGCTTACTCCTCACTAGCACGGGCGGTGCTTTGCTTATACCCACCCCAGTGTAAACCCAAGACGGTGAACCTCAGTAACTGGTTCAGAATTGTTTGTAATGCTTTTTACTAAAAATAGTAATAATAAATATTTTCTAATGGCTATACATACAAATTCATAAGTAGGTTCGCAAATATAACATTTTAACCCTAAGTAAAATACTAGCTGGGCTCACCTTGTGGCTCAGTGGTAAAGAACCCACTTGCCAATGCAGGAGATGTGGGTTTGATCCTGACTGGGGAAGATCTCACATGCCTCAGAGCAACTATGCTCGTGCACAACAATTACTGAGCNGTGCACGTGATCTGCCCATAGTTCTAGAGCTGGAACAAGTCTGTTCCTCCTCCATGTCAGCACTCTTGGGAGATAAAGCTTTTGAGGACAGAATGTGGGCACTGGATTTCCACAAGTAAAAATTCTGCCTTTCCACCCCTCTCTTGGCCTTCCACCCCCCTCTTCCTGCAGCATCAGCAGGACTTTCCTATTTGTATTTCAACTCTTCAGTATGTAAAGCAGAGAGGCTGCTGAGGTCCCTGTCAGCTTTTGCTAACAAAACCAAATCCCCCGGCTTTCTCTGGCAGCAGGAGCCGGGGCTTGTAATCTATGGCTGCTTAAGGAAGCAACTTTCTGGTGAGGGGAGCAAACTGCAGTCTGTTTTAATTGTGGATAAACCATGCACCCCGGCAGACTCCAGGCAGGAACTGGAAAATCCCAGATTTGTGTGTTTGACACATGAGGATTAGTGGTAGATAAATAAGATTCTTTCTTCCCCTCTTTTGCTAGCATGTAGTCAGGCCTGAGCATTCCTCCAGAGACCTTCCAAGATGAGCAGAGCCAGTGAGAGTCAGAAACTGACATAAAATACCACAACTCTGTTTCGTTCTAGGGTGTGCACGTGTCCCCAGTTAGGAACAATAAATTGGGATTATATAAGAGTACCACACCACTGGTGTCCCTGCTGGAATCTCATGCTGTGTCCTTGCTGCACAGAGAAGATATGCAACAGATGTTTGTTGGCAGTGGGGGTGGAAGTGATAGCTGTTCCCTGCCCTGATACCATGTCGATGGTAGAACCCAGTATTAGTCAGCACTCATCACTGGAGTGGGTGAGTTAGTGTGTCAGTACCGGGGGCTGACCACGTGCTCTGTATAGAGAACAGTGGGCGATGCCAGAGGAATGCAAATGTCCCTTCCCAGTTGTCCTTAAAATTAAAACATGGCTATGCCTGGCTTTAGAGGACGAAACAGCAACCTACTCCAGCATTCTTGCTGGGAAATCCTAGACACAGGAGCCTGGGAAGGCTACAGCCCATGGGGTCACAAAGAGTCAGACACGCCTGAGCGACTGGGCAGGCGCACATGCATGCCTGGCTTGTTTGCAGGTCTAGCACAGTGCTGGGTGCAGAGTATGTGTTCAGTAAACACTGAGTGAATGAATGCATGAAGAACCTTTGCCACTAGTAGCAGCTTCCTAAGTTGTTCTGTAGAGTGTAGATAGCTGTTACGTGGGCGGTGGTGGTGCGGGAAGTGGGGTAGGGAGGGTGCTACGACTCAAATAAATCAGCTGAACAAGGTTTGCTTGTTGTAGACATTAATTTGATGTGTCAAAGTGCATTGTGACTAACTCAGGGGGCAGCGGAACTTTTCCCAAATGTATTTGACACTACATCTCCTTTTTCATAGGAGTGGTGTCCTTTGGGAAATGCTGTGGTTTATTTCCTATAAATTGGAGGCCCTCGTGTCTACCTTCCATCCACTCTGCATGAATCAAGAGGTCAAAGGGAATAACAGGGTCCGGTTGATCTGAGGGTGCTGGGTGGCCACTAGATTCACTCAAGGGCTCACTGATTTCCTAGCCAGATCAGTGACATGTCCAGTGACTCCAAGTTACGGGATTTTGTTTCAGAAGCATAAGAATTGTAGAAACTGAGAACGGGTAGTCCAGGGTTCAGCATTCTGCCATCTGATTTTTTCACGTGCCTAAATCTGGCTTCCCCAGATGTTGTGAGGATGAGCTGGTCCCAGGCAGCCCCTTTCTCAGGAGACCTGGGNGAGTGTCCACTGCAGTTTGAAAACCCTGCCTTGGACCATTCTAAGGCCCTCAGGGGAGTCTCTTGGCCTCCCCTGAGTGCTGAGTGACTCAACTGTTCAGTCTCTTGCTGCTTCCTACTGGGCTCAGAAATGGGCAATTGGTAGCTTAGTGATCAGGGAAATGTGGCCACATGCCCTGAGAATAATGGCAAATCACTTTGTATTTGGGTTTTACACATAATCTTGCACAGTGAGTTGCAGCACCTCTGGAGGGAATTCACTCCATTTCACAAGAGTGTAGGGTAAGGCTTAGGGAGTGCACGTGATCTGCCCATAGTTCTAGAGCTGGAACAAGTCTGTTCCTCCTCCATGTCAGCACTCTTGGGAGATAAAGCTTTTGAGGACAGAATGTGGGCACTGGATTTCCACAAGTAAAAATTCTGCCTTTCCACCCCTCTCTTGGCCTTCCACCCCCCTCTTCCTGCAGCATCAGCAGGACTTTCCTATTTGTATTTCAACTCTTCAGTATGTAAAGCAGAGAGGCTGCTGAGGTCCCTGTCAGCTTTTGCTAACAAAACCAAATCCCCCGGCTTTCTCTGGCAGCAGGAGCCGGGGCTTGTAATCTATGGCTGCTTAAGGAAGCAACTTTCTGGTGAGGGGAGCAAACTGCAGTCTGTTTTAATTGTGGATAAACCATGCACCCTGGCAGACTCCAGGCAGGAACTGGAAAATCCCAGATTTGTGTGTTTGACACATGAGGATTAGTGGTAGATAAATAAGATTCTTTCTTCCCCTCTTTTGCTAGCATGTAGTCAGGCCTGAGCATTCCTCCAGAGACCTTCCAAGATGAGCAGAGCCAGTGAGAGTCAGAAACTGACATAAAATACCACAACTCTGTTTCATTCTAGGGTGTGCACGTGTCCCCAGTTAGGAACAATAAATTGGGATTATATAAGAGTACCACACCACTGGTGTCCCTGCTGGAATCTCATGCTGTGTCCTTGCTGCACAGAGAAGATATGCAACAGATGTTTGTTGGCAGTGGGGGTGGAAGTGATAGCTGTTCCCTGCCCTGATACCATGTCGATGGTAGAACCCAGTATTAGTCAGCACTCATCACTGGAGTGGGTGAGTTAGTGTGTCAGTACCGGGGGCTGACCACGTGCTCTGTATAGAGAACAGTGGGCGATGCCAGAGGAATGCAAATGTCCCTTCCCAGTTGTCCTTAAAATTAAAACATGGCTATGCCTGGCTTTAGAGGACGAAACAGCAACCTACTCCAGCATTCTTGCTGGGAAATCCTAGACACAGGAGCCTGGGAAGGCTACAGCCCATGGGGTCACAAAGAGTCAGACACGCCTGAGCGACTGGGCAGGCGCACATGCATGCCTGGCTTGTTTGCAGGTCTAGCACAGTGCTGGGTGCAGAGTATGTGTTCAGTAAACACTGAGTGAATGAATGCATGAAGAACCTTTGCCACTAGTAGCAGCTTCCTAAGTTGTTCTGTAGAGTGTAGATAGCTGTTACGTGGGCGGTGGTGGTGCGGGAAGTGGGGTAGGGAGGGTGCTACGACTCAAATAAATCAGCTGAACAAGGTTTGCTTGTTGTAGACATTAATTTGATGTGTCAAAGTGCATTGTGACTAACTCAGGGGGCAGCGGAACTTTTCCCAAATGTATTTGACACTACATCTCCTTTTTCATAGGAGTGGTGTCCTTTGGGAAATGCTGTGGTTTATTTCCTATAAATTGGAGGCCCTCGTGTCTACCTTCCATCCACTCTGCATGAATCAAGAGGTCAAAGGGAATAACAGGGTCCGGTTGATCTGAGGGTGCTGGGTGGCCACTAGATTCACTCAAGGGCTCACTGATTTCCTAGCCAGATCAGTGACATGTCCAGTGACTCCAAGTTACGGGATTTTGTTTCAGAAGCATAAGAATTGTAGAAACTGAGAACGGGTAGTCCAGGGTTCAGCATTCTGCCATCTGATTTTTTCACGTGCCTAAATCTGGCTTCCTCAGATGTTGTGAGGATGAGCTGGTCCCAGGCAGCCCCTTTCTCAGGAGACCTGGGTGAGCCTGCCAGACTCCCAGGACACTGGACTGAGTGGTTCTGTTGCACAGATTATGAAAGCCCAGGCAGCATGTGGATGGCAAGGTGCCTGCATGGGAGAGGCAGGGCCCAGGTGACCTTACCTGGACAAAGCTGAACTCCCTCCAGTTGAGTGAGTTTGCAATGGATGGCAGTGAGGTGATAGCCAGCAGGGACAGCATGCCAAGGGCCAGCACTCCCAGGGACAGGTAGATCTCCATCCGCCACACTTCCTCCTCATTCCAGAGATGACTCTTATTGGTAAAGACCTGGTATAGAAGGAAGGAAAACCATGAATGCTGTGGCCAAGGTCGATGCCCTGGGATATGGGCCAGTGAGGAGTTTGGGATGGGACAAACACAGGAAAACCAGCATTTCTACTTTCCACCTCATGTAATGTGTGTCTAGATCTGAAGCGCTTTTCAAGTATTAGCTCACCTGATCCTTAGAACGGCCCTGTGAGGGAGAGTTCATTACTGTCCCCATTTTTCAGATGAGGGAACTGAGGCACAGAGATCAAGTTACCTTGCCATGGTCACACACACCTCAGGAGATGGCAGAGCTGAGATTAGGAGCCAGGCAGCAGGCTCTGAAGACATGGCTCCCTCCCCACAGCTTTCCCAAATTGGCCTGGGCCAGTCAACCAGAGCAGCCACATGAGCCAAGAGTGAGGAGCAGAGAATTTGATAAGACACAAAGAACCTCCAAACATGACCATCTCTCAAGGTTTTTGGGTGCCCAAGTCTCCCAGAGGAGGGAGGAGCTCTCCAAGCTCAGAGTCCCATCAGCTAGGTGGGCTGCTACCCCTGCTGCCCCCCTCCCTTCCCAGCCTGTCTCACCTTGGACCCATGGTCCCCCAAGCTGCCCCCATCACTGGTTCATACTCCAGACACACACAGACACCAAACCCCTCAACATTTCCTAACTAGCCCCCAGCTCCCATCTTCCCACCCAGCTCCTCATTTCTGTCTGAGGAACACAGCTTTGACTAACTGTGGAGTCCCATACTGAGGTCACAGGTGTGAGGCCTTTGATGCAGAGCCCAGATCCAAGGTCACCTCTGGAACTGACTGAGCCTCATTGTAACCATTGCTAAACCCCACCCTGATCCTTACTGGCCAGATTCCTGACTCCAAATTAGGCAAAAATGCCCCTCCTCCCAAACCCTCCCCGCTGGTACTCACCCTATTGCACTCAAACCAATCACCTAATGCCACCTTTCAAGTAGGTATTTGCTTTGTCTTGAGGCCATAAAAACTAGCTTCCAACCCATGTAAAGCATCAGCTCTCCCTTGAGCTGGCCAGCTATTCTAACAGCGTCACGTCAGCTCTCCCTAGTCTGTCAGGAGGTTGGCCCACTGTGCTCACAGCTCCCATATTAACTCAACTCTTTGTTCTTAATAAACTCACTCCCATCTGAAATGCTCTGTGTCTGGAAGTTCTTTTCCAGCCTGCACTTGGAATGCCATGACATCAACCACTGCTACACAGCAGAGGCCGAGATCCACTCACCAAGCATACCCATGAGCACTTAAGAAGCACCGACTGTGCCAACATCCGTTGGATTATCAAAAAATTGCAGAAAAACATCTACTTCTGCTTTATTGACTACACCAAAGCCTTTGACTGTGTGGATCACAACAAATTGGAAAATTCTTCAAGAGATGGGAATACCAGACCACCTGACCTGCCTCCTGAGAAATCTGTATGCATGTCAAGCAACAAGAGTTAGAACTGTACATGGAACAAGACTGGTTCCAAATCATGAAAGGAGTACGTCAAGGCTGTATACTGTCACCCTGCTTATTTAACTTATATTTAGAGTACATCATGAGAAATGCCAGGCTGGATGAAGCACAAGCTGGAATCAAGATTGTCAGGAGAAATATCAATAACCTCAAATATGCAGATGGCACCATCCTTATGGCAGAAAGCGAAGAAGAACTAAAGAGCCTCTTGATGAAAGTGAAAGAGGAGAGTGAAAAAGCGGGCTCAACGCTCAATATTCAGAAAACTAAGATCATGTCATCTGGGGCCATCACTTCATGGCAAATAGATGGGGAAACAATGGAAACAGTGACAGACTTTATTTTCTTGGGCTCCAAAATCACTATAGATGGTGATTGCAGCCATGAAATTAAAAGACGCTTGTTCCTTGGAAGAAAGGCTATGATCAAACTAGACAGCATATTAAAAAGTGGAGACATTACATTGCCAATAAATGTCCATCTAGTCAAAGCTATGGTTTTTCCAGTAGTCATGTATGGATGCAAGAGTTCAACCAGAAAGAAGGCTGAGTGCCGAAGAATTGATGCTCTTGTACTGTGGTGTTGGAAAAGACTCTTGAGAGTACCTTGGACAGCAANAGCTCACCTGATCCTTAGAACGGCCCTGTGAGGGAGAGTTCATTACTGTCCCCATTTTTCAGATGAGGGAACTGAGGCACAGAGATCAAGTTACCTTGCCATGGTCACACACACCTCAGGAGATGGCAGAGCTGAGATTAGGAGCCAGGCAGCAGGCTCTGAAGACATGGCTCCCTCCCCACAGCTTTCCCAAATTGGCCTGGGCCAGTCAACCAGAGCAGCCACATGAGCCAAGAGTGAGGAGCAGAGAATTTGATAAGACACAAAGAACCTCCAAACATGACCATCTCTCACGGTTTTTGGGTGCCCAAGTCTCCCAGAGGAGGGAGGAGCTCTCCAAGCTCAGAGTCCCATCAGCTAGGTGGGCTGCTACCCCTGCTGCCCCCCTCCCCTCCCAGCCTGTCTCACCTTGGACCCATGGTCCCCCAAGCTGCCCCCATCACTGGTTCATACTCCAGACACACACAGACACCAAACCCCTCAACATTTCCTAACTAGCCCCCAGCTCCCATCTTCCCACCCAGCTCCTCATTTCTGTCTGAGGAACACAGCTTTGACTAACTGTGGAGTCCCATACTGAGGTCACAGGTGTGAGGCCTTTGATGCAGAGCCCAGATCCAAGGTCACCTCTGGAACTGACTGAGCCTCATTGTAACCATTGCTAAACCCCACCCTGATCCTTACTGGCCAGATTCCTGACTCCAAATTAGGCAAAAATGCCCCTCCTCCCAAACCCTCCCCGCTGGTACTCACCCTATTGCACTCAAACCAATCACCTAATGCCACCTTTCAAGTAGGTATTTGCTTTGTCTTGAGGCCATAAAAACTAGCTTCCAACCCATGTAAAGCATCAGCTCTCCCTTGAGCTGGCCAGCTATTCTAACAGCGTCACGTCAGCTCTCCCTAGTCTGTCAGGAGGTTGGCCCACTGTGCTCACAGCTCCCATATTAACTCAACTCTTTGTTCTTAATAAACTCACTCCCATCTGAAATGCTCTGTGTCTGGAAGTTCTTTTCCAGCCTGCACTTGGAATGCCATGACATCAACCACTGCTACACAGCAGAGGCCGAGATCCACTCACCAAGCATACCCATGAGCACTTAAGAAGCACCGACTGTGCCAACATCCGTTGGATTATCAAAAAATTGCAGAAAAACATCTACTTCTGCTTTATTGACTACACCAAAGCCTTTGACTGTGTGGATCACAACAAATTGGAAAATTCTTCAAGAGATGGGAATACCAGACCACCTGACCTGCCTCCTGAGAAATCTGTATGCATGTCAAGCAACAAGAGTTAGAACTGTACATGGAACAAGACTGGTTCCAAATCATGAAAGGAGTACGTCAAGGCTGTATACTGTCACCCTGCTTATTTAACTTATATTTAGAGTACATCATGAGAAATGCCAGGCTGGATGAAGCACAAGCTGGAATCAAGATTGTCAGGAGAAATATCAATAACCTCAAATATGCAGATGGCACCATCCTTATGGCAGAAAGCGAAGAAGAACTAAAGAGCCTCTTGATGAAAGTGAAAGAGGAGAGTGAAAAAGAGGGCTCAACGCTCAATATTCAGAAAACTAAGATCATGTCATCTGGGGCCATCACTTCATGGCAAATAGATGGGGAAACAATGGAAACAGTGACAGACTTTATTTTCTTGGGCTCCAAAATCACTATAGATGGTGATTGCAGCCATGAAATTAAAAGACGCTTGTTCCTTGGAAGAAAGGCTATGATCAAACTAGACAGCATATTAAAAAGTGGAGACATTACATTGCCAATAAATGTCCATCTAGTCAAAGCTATGGATTTTCCAGTAGTCATGTATGGATGCAAGAGTTCAACCAGAAAGAAGGCTGAGTGCCGAAGAATTGATGCTCTTGTACTGTGGTGTTGGAAAAGACTCTTGAGAGTCCCTTGGACAGCAAGGAGATCCAACCAGTCAATTCTAAAGGAAATCAGTCCTGAATATTCATTGGAAGGACTGATGCTGAAGCTGAAACTCCAATACTTTGGCCACTTGATGTGAAGAACTGACTCATTTGAAAAGACCCTGATGCTGGGAAAGATTGAAGGCGGGAGGAGAAGGGGATGACAGAGGATGAGATGATTGGATGGCATCACTGACTCGACGGACAAGAGTTTGAGTAAGCTCTGAGAGTTGGTGATGGACAGGGAAGCCTGGCGTGCTGCAGTCCATGGGGTCATAAAGAGTTGGACAGGACTGAGAGAATGAACTGAACTGAACTGAACTGTGTGCTAGGCCCTGGGCCACAGAGAACAAAGACACCTGCCCTCACAGAGTTCAGATGCCCCACTGAGCTCCAGGGATGCGCCCACTGATGAGCCACTGCAGGCCCAGAGGTGTCTAATTCCTTCCTCCCCACGGGGAGGGCCCTTGCCCCTGAGCCCCCTCCAAGCCAGGCTGACAGATCCTTCTAGTAAAACTATCATTTCCCAACTAGACCAGGTAGCAGAGTTCCTGGAAGTCAAGGTGTTCTCTCAGAACACTGGCAAATGCTGGTGCTTCGATTCTACCCACAGGACAAGGAACAGCATTTCCCTTAGGAAATATGACCAGGCTTTAGCAGGCATGTCTCTGCTTTGCAAAACAGAGTCAGTCAGGTTTTTTTCAGAATCTATTTCAGCAGAGGAAAAAAAAAAATAACCCAAGTGCAGCTAGAAGATGTAGTAATAAAAATGAATCTAGTGGGCTGAGCAAAAATGGTTGAAAAGCTTATGAGAAAAAATTGGAAGAAACTGAGCAAATGCCATCCATTGAGTACTTTTCCTGCAATTTGTGAAAAACGATGGACTCTGTTCTATTTTAGGGCTGGCTGGCTCTTGCTGGTGCCGTTAAGCCACAAAAGGACCAGGAGTCTGGAGACCCAGGTTCTCACCCTGACCATGAGTCCTGTGAGACTCTGGGCAGCTCCAGCTCTGGGCCTCTGTGTCTCCACTGACAGAGCAGGAAGAGCTCGGGTCTAAAATCCTAGAATTTTGCTCCCTTACCAAACAAATGTCATCACCAGCTAGGGAAGGCGGGGCCGGATATTACCCTGAAGGGGGCTGGGAGGTCTCCCTCCTACCTGAGCCTGGTGGAGGCTTACTCACACCTTCCCAGGACTAACAACTGCCACTTGTAAGTCATCCCCATGTTCTGAGTTGTTTGTTCTTCAGAGATACTTCATTAGTCACTCCCTTCTGCCTTTTGGAAAGATTAGGCAGTTAATGTCACAAGTCAAGAGTCTGGATGATGACACATGCCGCATTTGCTTGCAAAATGTCTTGTTTTTTTCCTAATATTTCCACTCAGCAGTGATGCTGGGAAGGGGTTGAGTGAGGCGGGCAAGGGAGTAAAGGGTGGTGAGGAACCTGTGTGAGCATCTGGATATTAGGCCGTGGGGGTCTCATCCAGCCATAGTGCTGTTCTCAGGGCTCCCAGTGACCAGGGTCACACACGGCTAACTGGGACATAGAGTCAATAGCTCTCCACTCCCCTAGGGATTCTCCCATGTTCAGAGCTAATCAAGCTGGCCACCTTGACACGATGAGGACAGTGCTCATCGATAAGAGACGGAATGCTGGCATCCACGCATGACATTTCCTTTCCCTGTAGGTTTCATCTTAGAGGCAGAAGGGTTCCGGGACAGGAGACCCAGAAGGCTCATCATGTCCCAAGAGTGGGTGGTAGTTGGCAAGAGGGTGATGCTGACCTCCAGCCAAACCTGGAGACTATGGTAAGGCAGGAGAAGGGTCAGTCTAGGGTGCTGGTGAGGATGGCTTCACTGTCCCAAGGCCTGGGTTCCAGTGCTGGGTCTGCTGCTGGGGGTCAGTCATTAGATCCAGGCAGTCACTTTCCAGAGTACCAGCACCTCTCTCTCTTATTGCAAAGACTAAAGGGATGATGTTTGTGAAGTGAGAAGCATGTGACTGGCACACAGTAGATGATTAATATAATAAATGGCTGGTGCTGTTGGTCTTAATGGCAGCTGGGAAGTTAGACTAGTTCTTCCCCCAGGCTCTACCCAGACTTCTCTAAAGAGATGCCTGGTGTTAGCTTCGTGGTGGCAAGTTAACAGTCACTCAGTGAATAGGCACTGGGACTCTGTGTTAGGAACCATGGACCTCAAGGGGTGGAAGACCCACCCAGTCATGGAAATCTAGGCTGGGCAGACATGTACATGAGTGATTACACAGTGATGCTAAAGAAATATCATAGAAATGTGGACCAAACACAACAGATGACAGAGGTGGCAATGGGGAATAGGAGAGAGGCTGGAGAGGCTTAATAGAGGTTGGGTTTTGAAGGAGGAATAGGAGTTTGTCAGACTGCCAAGGTGTCCTAGGTTGGGGTGTCCAAAGCTGGAGGAATGAGCTCTGCCCATTCCGAGGACAGTATGGGCCCTGAATGTGACGTGTCAAAGAAGCATTGGGGAGATGAGGCTGGGGACAGAGCCCAGATGCACTGGGAAACATCTGTCCTTATCCTGAGTCACCAAATGCTTTTCTGCAGTGACACGGTCAGATGTGCAATCTAGATGGTTCTCTCTGACAGCTTAGACTAGATTTGGGGTGAGAGGAAGGAGAAGACAGTGTGTGCATAAAACATTTTCTTTGATATTAATTTTGATCTTAAAATGTATTTCTAAGGCACCATTGAAGTAAATCAGAAAGCACTAGTAAATAAAATATGATTTACCATAGATGTAAATCAGAAAGTACGAGTTACCATTGGTAATACTATTAATAATATCGATAAACATGGTCTCAGAGGTCTTCTCTGCAGCTGGTATACAGCTGCGTCTCCAATTCTGTGGACTTGGGGTTAAAGGAAACCTGTGTTTCCTGTGCCCAGGCTAGCGTGCTCCTTCCCTCCAGTCGGGCAGCCAAGGTGGGCCCTGAGAGGGCAGCCTGAGGGCAGACTGGGAAAGTCACAGGTCACAAACTGCCCCCAGAGCCCTGCTGCTAAGGGGCTGAATGCAGGACAACCTCAGATGTCCAGTCTTGGAGCCTGTGGGCATGGTTGACCTGCATACTATCCAGTATCGAAACCTCCAGGTTCAGGCAACTCCTCACTTCTTGGGTGTGCATCCTACTTCTGGGCTACTCTGCTGTTAGCCGCCCCCACCCCCGACATACCCACAGCAGCCCTGGCTCTGCCCTACAGAACACTGCAGAACAAGGTTTGGTCCCTTCGCTTGACTTTGCTATCTGTCTCTGATCCCATCCTGTGGGAGTGATGGTTGCCTGGCAACCTCCACTGGGGCCTGCAGCCTTACAGGGCTTTGAAACTCAGGGAAAATGACCTTGCACTTGCCCCTGTATGCCTTGGTGTTTGCATTATGGCAAAACTATATTAACATAATATCAAGGAGAGCCTTGGGGACTTCCCTGGTGGCACAGGGGTAAGAATCTGCCTGCGAGACAGGGGACATGGGTTTGATCCCTGGTCTGGTAGACTCCACATGCTGCAGAGCAAGGAAGCACATGTGCCATAGCTGCCGAGCCCACACTCCAGAGCCTGCAAGCCACTACTGAAGCCCATCAGTGACAGCTACTGAAAACGGAGTACCCTAGAGCCTGCACATCACAACTGCTGAGCCCGCGCGCCTAGAGCATGTGCTCAGCAACCAGAGAAGCCACTGCAGTGAGTCTGGACACGGCAACAGAGTAGCCCCCGCTTGCCTCACCTAGAGAAAGCCCACGCAACAACAAAGACCCAGCACAGCCGAAAATAAATAAATGATTGAATTAAAAACAAAACCAGAAAGAGCCTTTGCAGGGTGGAGAATCTGGAGAGTGGCAGTCAGAGGGTGAGCAGGGGAAGGGGAAGCCAGGGGTTTGCCTCATGCTCTGGTGGGAAGGGGGCATCACCTTCTTCCCTACCTGCTGCCTGAAATGCCTGCCACCCAGATCTGCCACCTCCTGGGCAGCAAGCACTGTGCCATACCCTGAGAAGCTATGCAGGGCCTCCTGCCCAGTGGGAGAATATTGGAGAGCGTCCAACCCACAAGCACTGGGTAAGACCTCCATCTACATCAGGGTGCTGAGAACCAAGGAGGCGCTATGACTTGCTCAAGGTTAAGCTCTTTGTTCTCGTCAGTGATGCTAGAGGACAAGAGTCCAGGGTTCTGGCCTGCAGGCCTGCACGCCACCCCATGCCAGCTAAGAGGAGGATGAGACTGTCTTACTTCATCTTGTGGCCTTAGGGCCTGGTAGAGTAGAACTCAGTGAATGAATGAGCTCTGGGATCACCTACTCAACTGGTAATTTGGACTTGTCTTCCCTGTAGAAATTACATGGGCATGAACATGGATCTGGAAGAGAATGGCTGGATCTGCATCCCACCTCAGCCGCTTACTGGCTGTGTGACTTTGGCCAAGTAACTTAAACTCTCTGTGCCTCAGTTTTATCACCTGTAAATTAAGGGTATTACAGCATCTGCCTTAGAGAGAGAAGGGCTAAATAAATTCATGCTGGGTATGTAAAGCCATCTCTTAGAATGCTAAGAGTAAGCTCTTTTTAAAGAGCGTGTGACCATTATTTTTCCGTTTCTCTCTCATTGCCAGCAACGAGAAGTCTGAAGTTTGGGTTCCAACTTTCTCTTATGAAAGCGCAAGCCTACAGATGCAATGATGCCAGGTATCCATGGGTGGGGAAGGACAAGGGCATTTGAGAAGCTGTGAACAGAGAAGCAGGAACCCAAGTGAGTAGGGGCTGAGGTCTGTAGTTCCCAGCGGCCCCACCTTGCCCCCACAGTCCTGCTCTGGGAAGTGGCCAGACCTCTGAGGGGATGGTTGCATGGCAGATGTGCCTGGGGAGGGCACAGCCTCAGTAGGATCCCTGCTTCCCAAGTAAGAACAAAACTGCAGCTGGAACCAGGGGCAGATGAGAAGGGTCTCATTGAATGACTTAAGTGTCCTGGAGTGTGTAGGACCCACACACCAGGCCAGAGGCTGAGGGCTAGAGGTAGAATCAAGCAGGTTAGCAAAAATAAAGAAAAGCAGTGTTGCTTGCAGACCTGCGCTTTGGAGTCAGAATCAGGCCCTGTGAGTTTGTAAACCATGAGGAAGCATCTAGGGGGCCTATTTCTGTGGGTACAGGTGCCAGGGGAGGCTGCCTGTGGTGCTATTTGGTTTGGCCTGAAGGCCCTGCATTCCCAGGAATCCTGATGGCAAAAGAGCACCATCTGGCTTTCCTAAATGCATAATTACTGTGCCCCCCCAAAAAACATATTTCTTCCCCAGCAGCCTTCCGCATCTCAGATGATGGTAACTCCATCCCCTTCGGTACTCAGGCTGAGAACCTGAGCATCTCATCTATCCCAAGTCTATTGTAGCAATCCTGTGTACTTGGGCTTCAAAACATGCCTTCAGTACCTTCTTGCCCCTCTGCTGCCCCCACCCCATTCCAAGCCTCCATCGCCTCTCATCAAGTTTTCTGCACAGCCTCCTACTGGTCTCCCAGCATCTTCATCTGATCAAGTTGGAAGATCTTCTGTCTTCTCCACATGGCAGCAGAGTGAGCCAATTAAAACCCCAGATGGATCATCAATCCTCTTCTCAAAACCTTTCACTGGCTTAGGGTCTAAGGCCAAAGCCCTTCCTTGGCCTTCAAGGCCTCTCTGGTGTAGCTTCAGCCTCCCAGGCCTCACCCACCACTGCCTCCCTGGGCTCCACCAAGAGGTCCTCCTTGCTATTTCTCAAAGGTGCCAGGCAACTCTTCTCCTTCCAACCTGTGCTCACATATCACCTACTCAGCAAGGCCTCCTGCTGCTGCTGCTGCTGCTAAGTCGCTTCAGTCATGTCCGACTCTGTGCGACCCCACAGACGGCAGCCCATTGGGCTCCCCCATCCCTGGGATTCTCCAGGTAAGAACACTGGAGTGGGTTGCCATTTCCTTCTCCAATGCATGAAAGTGAAAAGTGAAAGTGAAGTCGCTCAGTCGTGTCCGACTCTTCCCAGTCCCATGGACTGCAGCCTACCAGGCTCCTCCATCCATGGGATCTTCCAAGCAAGAGTACTGGAGTGGGGTGCCATTGCCTTCTCCGAGCAAGGCTTCCTACACCACCCTTTAAAATTGCACCCCACCATTCTCCATGGTTTTCTTTTCCTCCTTAGCGATAGGCATGTTTGCTCAGTTATATCCGACTTTTTGTGACCCTGTGTACATAGCCCGCCATGCTCCTCTGTCCATGGGATTCTCTAGGCACGAATACTGGAGTGGGTTGCATTCCCCACTCCAGGGAATCTTTCCACCCTAGGGATCAACCCACATCTCCTTTCCAACCCACACCTCCTGCATCTCCTGCATTGGCAGGCAGATTCTTTACAGCTGTGCCACTGGGAAGGATCGGCAGATGGCAAGCAGAGGGTTGTACCTATGGGACACCCAGTACCATGACTGGCAGGAGACGACTCACTAGGGCCATACCTGCTTGACGGCCAGGTTGACCAAGTCGTAGCGGTGGGAGCGGCGCAGCGGCAAGCAGAGACTGTAGACCCCGTGCAGAGCAGCGCAGAAGAAACTGAGCAGGCCGATCTGCTTGCGGTGCTGCAGCCAGTGGTCCAGCCAGTCGGGGAAGCGTTGGTACTTGGTGCCCCGGCGCATCTGCAGGGCAGCTGCCAGCACGCCAGGCAGATACACCAGCGACAGCAGCACGTAGGCCACGCAGGGCAGTGTTGTGTTGACCACGAGCACAGGGAGCTTGTAGAACTGGTTCTTGCCCTCCTGCACAAAGGGCTCCAGCACATCCCGCACAAAGTTGTAGGCGTAGAAGAAGATGAAGAGCCCCAGGGCCAGGAGAGCGGGCACCTTCCAGCCTGGGAAGAGGCGCAGGGGCATGGCCTCCACCTCCCGGGCTGAGGCCAGGGAACCCATGTCCACAGGGGTGAAGCCCATGGCCCTCACCATCTCCAAGACAGTGCGCTTGGCTTCTGGCTGGTCACTGCAGATGGGCACCTATGGGGAGGGAGGTGGGAGGCGTCAGATGGGATCCCTGAGTGGGGCCTCAGAGAATCTCCTGGCCAAACTCCTCACTAAATAGCCGAGGAAACTGCCAGGTAAGGTACAGCTGGAGCAGAAGGTGGCCCTGACTCCCAGGCCAGAGGCCTTTCCTCCCTGTGTTCTCCCAGTCTCTGACCCAGCAGTGCCCACTACTCAAGGATAATGGCCAACACTCATTCAACAGTGAGCATCTCACCCAGCTCGTAGCCATCAGCATCCAAAGCAGAACACCCATCTAGGCAGCCCCCAGGAGCCCTTGGAATAGATGCCTCGAGGACTCTGGCCTGCCCTGAGGGTTGCTCAACAACTGGGCTTTGCATATGGAATAGAACGTGCTGCTGTGGCTGCAGCTCCATCCCTCAGTCCACAAGTGTCCTCTTGCCCCTTACAGCTCTCAGCCAACACACAAGGCATTCCACAAGCCAGCCCCTGCCTTGTAGCCCACTGCTCCCCTCTGTGAGCCCTCAGGCAGGTCCACTGGTGTCCTCTGACCCCAAACACTCCACGTGTCTTGCTGACACTGCTGTGGTCAGCTGTTCTACCAACACTGACTCAGGACCTACTATGTGCCAGGCTTAACACGTGTGATCCCTCAGCATTGCCACAAACCTGAAAGTAGGTACTACTGTCCACATTTTTCAGGTGAGGAAACTGAAGTTTGGGAACATCAATTCTCACTTCTGTGCCTGGTGACATCAGGTAGGGCCGAGGCCAAAGCTGACCTCAAAGGCTTCCCTAGTCAGCTGCTGGTTCTGTTCCCTCCAGGCCCTGCTATTCTACATTCAGCCACTGTCCCTTGCCTGTCCACATATGAGAGTCCCAAGATGCAGGCTGTAAAGAGGAGTCTCCAGTTAGAGGGGCTGGGTACCAGTGGGCTCTCCCACAGCCTGGCATGGAGTTGGCAGAGAGGCCATCTGAGCTGGAGTCATTGGAAGAGGGTCTCATATACATGTGGAGCCTGGCATTCTTTTTTCAGGAAAGTGCAGGTGGCTTCTTGACATTAAAAACCATCTTGTTTTGGTTGGAGCCCCTCTTGCCAACAACTGTATGCAGCAATGGCTGTTTTCTGGAGCCGTTTTCCACCTCCAGAAAAAACCTGCTATTAACTATTCTGAGAAATTTGATCAGTCCCTGGAAACTCTTGGAATAAATGAGATAAAGTCTGGGACTTGCCTCCTTCCTCAGGATCTGGCACAGGTTCTTCTTTCTAAGTCCAATCCTAAAAGCAAAATCTCTCTTCTTCTTGACTCCAGATAGTAAAAAGAAAGCCATCAATCTTTTCCTCCTTATTTTCTTGGAAATCAAATTACCAAAGAAGAACATAGATTTCCGGTTGAAACCCCAGCTCACCAAGCTATGGGACCTGGTGTAAGTAAGCTCATTAACAACTCTGCACCACACTGCCCTACTCTGTGAAATGGAACTTTGCAGTCATGTGAGATGAGCTGAGATAACGTACATAAAGAGCCTGGTTCATCAAGGGCCTTCAGTGAACGTTAGCCATTTACATTTATTATGATGACTGGCATTCCTCCAGCACTTACCTGCCTATTTCCATCCCTTGGACCAGACTGCAGGGTCCAGGCAGAGATGACATTGAAGGCCTTGACCACTGCGCAGGTGGGGAAAAGGGAGGCCAGGTACTCAGCATTGGACTCATGGTGCTGAAGGTGCTCCTGCTCTGTGGGATTGCTCACATCCACCAGGATCTTGCCAGACAGCTGGTCACTGAGGCCACACAGTGTGGAGTAGTGTTCCCGGAACATAGCCACGAAGATGACCTCTGGGGAGCCCACCGCCTCTTCCTGGAAAGTCACTTGCGCTGCTGAGGGAAACAGCCCAGCCATGCGTTTGGGGTTGCGGCTCCCTACCACCACACTGAAGCCGGAGCCCACCAGGCGGGTGGCCAGGGAGCGGGCAAAGTCCCCGCTGCCCAGGATGCCCACTTTGGGAACCTCACTGGGGGCCTCAGTAAGGCTGCCATCACTGTCCACCAGGTGGTGGCTGATGAGCGGCTTGTCCATCTTTCCTGATGTTCTGGTGGCTGGAAGAGAGAACAGGAAGTCGGTCAGCAGAGGGCTTGTGGACTGCCCCTCCTACCAGCTCCCTCTGTCCATCAGAACTGCATGATAGTCCAACATTCACCCAACAGGCCTTTGAGTGTTAACATGTGCCAGCATGGGGGCACAAGCTGAATAAGTCCCAGCCCCTTCCTCAGGAGCTCACAGATTCCATAAAAGGAGAGGGAAGGACCTCTGTGTTCTACTCTGTCCTCTGTCCTGAATTATTTGCTTGGTACAAATTTGTGAGAATGAGTGCGCTGGGAAAGAAGGGTATGGAATTTCTATGATCAATGCTATGCAGGTCTTTTCAAAAGCGTTATGTAATAGCCAGTGTTACTATCTGGGAGTGACCCTGACCTCAGCATCATTGGGTTTATCGGATTACCAGGAAGGGTATATGATGCGTTCCTGTGCTTGTTTACACTCTGCATTTTGGAAATGGTATCTCTGATGCTCTTCCTAAAGTAGACAGTTAGCAGCTTAAAGGTAGCGACTTCACCTTATTTGACTGTGGATCTCACCATTTATCACAAGGCCTGGCACAGAGCTGGTGTTCAGTGCTTACTAAATGAATGAACGAACATCAGAATTCTACTCTCTGAGGGTAGGACTGGAGTGGGACTTGACAGTGAACGGGACCTAAGAGTGGGCCCCTGCATTTGGGCTACAAATTTACAGTAAACTTGGGTGGGAAAGTTATTTAATTGTCACCAACTTCTAGCTGTAAGTTGCTATTTTCTTCAGTATGAATTTTCTTCAGCAACCCAGTAGTACTGGCCTATCTGCAGCTTTGTCACCAATAATGACCAATGTCACAAGTTTAATTGTGAAAGAGCTCTCCAAATATGATTTAAACTCATCATGAATTTAAAATTATGGTAGATAGAACACCTAAATACATAAAGCAAATATGAATATACCCAAAGGGAAAATAGCAACAATAACAGTAGGGGACTTCACTATCCCACTTTCAATAATGGATGGATCAGACAGAAAAAAAAAGTCAGCATGGGAACATTGAACTTGAACTATACTTTAGACCAAATGAACCCAACAAATATATAGAGAACATTCTATCCAACAGCGGCACAATAGATATTCTCCTCATATGTCACAGAATAGCCTCCAGGATAGAGTATATATGTTAGGTCATAAAACACATCTTAACAATTTAAGCCAAAGAAGAAATCAAAAGAGAAATTAAAAAAATATATATCTGAAGCTAGCAAAAATGGAAGTATAACATACCAAAAAGTATGAAGTGAAGCAAAAGCAGCTCTAAGAGGAAAGTATAGCTTAATGCCAAAATGAAGAAAAAAGAAAGATCTCAAAACAACTTAATTTACATCTCCAGGAACTAGAAAAAGAACAACAAAGTCCAAGTTAACAGAAGGAAGGAAATAATAAAGATCAGAGTGGAACTAATTGAAATAAAAGCTAGAAAAACAATAGAAAAAAATCAATGAAGAGCTGGTATTCTGAAAAGATAAAACTGACAAACCTTTAGCTAGATTCACTCAGAAAAGAAAAGATTCAAATAAAATACAAAAGCAAGAGACATTATAACTGACATCACAGAAATACAAAAGATTATAAGAGACTATTATGGACAATTATATGACAACAAATTGGACAACACCAAAGAAATGGATAAATTCCTAAAAACATACTATCTACCAAGACTGACTCATGATGAAATAAAAAATCTGAATAGGCCAGTAATGAGTAAGGAGATCGAATCAGTAATTTAAAAAACTCTCTGACTTAGCTGACTAGATAGATGTTGACTCAAAGAAGAATATCTATAATGATAAAGAAGTTACCAAGACACTCTTCCCTTTCCTAACTACATGTTTCTGTGAAGCTGGATTTTCTTCATACATTTCAATCAAATATTGCCCCACACTGAATGCAGAAACATATTAAGCCAGCCCTTAAGGAGATACTAAAAAATATAAAACAATGCCTCTGTTTGCATTACTTTTTGTTTTAGAAAATATCATTTTATGAAAATATCTCACTATTTTAAATAAAATGGATTTATTATGATTATTTTAAAATAAATTAATAAGCAAAACAAACAAACAAAAACCCAAAGCCTCTCCCAACAAAGAAAGGCCAGGACTGGATGGCTTCACTGGTGAATTCTTCCAGAGATTTCCTGACAAGTTAATGCTAATCCTTTCCTCACTCTTCAAAAACAAACAAACAAACAAACAAACAAAAAACACTGAAGAGAAAGGAACACTTGCAAGCTCATTTTATGATGCTATCATTACTCTGATACCAAAGCCAGATAAGGACACTACAAGAAAAAGAAATTACAGGCCAATATCCCTGATGAACATATGTGCAAAAATCCTCAATGAAACACTAAGAAACTGAATTCAGCGGCACATTAAAAGGATCCTACACCATGATCAAAGTGAGATTTATCCCTGGGATGCCAGGATGGTTCAACATAGGCAAACCTTTAAATGTGATATACCATAATGAAAGAATGAGGGATGAAATTAATACGATCATCTCAACAGATGCAGACAAAACATTTAACAAAATTGAACATTCTTTCGTGATAAAAACTCTCAGCAAGTTAGATACAGAGTTAGGAATGTACTTCAGTATAATAAAGGCCATATATGACAAGCTCACACGTAACCTCATACTCAATGGTGAGAAGGTGAAAGCTTTTCCACTAAGATAAGGGACAATACAAGGATGCCCACTCCTGGCCACTTCTATTCAACATAGTAGTGGAAGTCCTAGTTAGAGCAATCAGTCAAGAAAAAGAACAAAAGACATCCAGATTGGTAAGGAAGAAATAAAATTGTCTTTCTTTGCAGTTGACATGATCTTATATATAGAAAACTCTAGAGACACCACCAAAAAACTATTGAAACTAAGAAATTAATCCAGTGAAGCTGCAGGATACAAAATCAACATGTAAAAATAAGCTGTAGATATACCAACAATGAACTATCTGAAAAAGAAATTCACTAAACAGTCCCATCAGTTCAGTTCAGTTTAGTTCAGTCGCTCAGTCATGTCTGACTCTTTGTGACCCCATGAATCACAGCACGCCAGGCCACTCTGTCCATCATCAACTCCTGGAGTTCACTCAAACTCATGTCCATCGAGTCGGTGATGCCATCCAGCCATCTCATCCTCTGTCGTCCCCTTCTCCTCCTGCCCCCAATCCCTCCCAGCATCAGGGTCTTTTCCAATGAGTCAACTCTTCCCACGAAGTGGCCAAAGTATTGTAGTTTCAACTTCAGCATCAGTCCTTCCACTGAACACCAGGACTGATCTCCTTTAGGATGGACTGGTTGGATCTCCTTGCAGTCCAAGGGACTCTCAAGAGTCTTCTCCAACACCACAGTTCAAAAGCATCAGTTCTTCAGCGCTCAGCTTTCTTCACAGTCCCATACAGTACCATTAACAAGGACTTCCCTGGTGGTCCAGTGGTTAAGAATCTGCCTCCCAATGCAGGGAGTGCTGGTTTGATCCCTGGTCAGAGAACTAAGATCCCACATGCCTTGAGGCAACTAAGCCCATTTCACAACAAAAGATCCTGTGTGTGCTGCAACTAAGATCCAATGCAGCCAAATAAAACAAATTAAAGAATAAAATACTTTGGAATAAATTTAACCAAGGAGAAGAAAGATCTGTACACTTAAAACTATGGAACATTGATGAAAGAAATTGAAGAAGATTCTAATAAATTAAAAGACTTTCAGATTCATAGCAATCTATACAAAAATTCCAATGACATTTTTCAGATATAGAAAAAAAAATACTAAGATTCATACAGAACCACAAAAGATCCCAAATAACTAGAGCAATCTTGAGCAAGAACAAAAAAGCTGGAAGCATCATACTTCTTGATTTCAAATTATATTACAAAGCTTTAGTAATCAAGACAATATATTACTGACATAAAACAGACATAAACCAAAACAGAATAGCCAACCCAGAAATAAACCCATGCATACATGGTCAAGAATATGCAATAGGGAAAGGACAATCTCTTCAATAAATAGCATTGGAAAAACTGGACATCCTCATGGGAAAGAATGAAAGTGGACCCATATCTCAGAGAAATCAACTCAAAATGGATTAAAGACTCACACTCAAAAAAAAAACCAAAAAAAAAACCACCCCAAAACAAAACAAAACACAAGACCTGAAACTGTATTACTGTCCTAGAAAAAAACTTGGGAAAAAGCTCCTTGACATTGGTCTTGTCAATGACTTCCTTTAGATTTGACACCAAAAGTACAAAGATCAAAAGTAAAAACAAACAAGTTCAGTTTGACTACATCAAACAAAAGTTTTTGCACAGCAAAGGAAAAATCAACAGTCAACAACATGAAAAGGTAATCTTTGGAATGGAATGAACATTTGTAAATCATATATTCAATAAAGGGTTAATTTCTAAAATATTTAAGGAAATCATACAACTCAATAGTAAAATCCCAAGTAATCCAATTAAAAATGCAAAGGAATTAACAGACATTTTGCTAAGGAAGACATACAAATGGTCAACAAATATATAAAAAGATACTTAACATCACTAATCAGGAAAATGTAAATCAAAATCTTATACCTGTTAGGATGAAGAGTGTCAAAAAGTCGAAAGATACCAAGTCCTTGGCACACATGTAGAGAAAAGAGAACGCTTCTGGGAGTTGGTGATGGACAGGAAGGCCTGGCGTGCTGCAGTTCATGGGGTCGCAGAGTCAGACACGACTCAGCAACTGAACTGAACTGAACTGAACTGATGCACTGCTAGTGGGAATGTAAATTTCGTACAGCCATTGTGGAAAACAGCACAGTGACTCCTCAAAATATTAAAAATAGAACAACCATATGATCCAGCAAACTACTACTGAATATTTACCAAAGGAAATAAAATCACTCTCTTGGAGAGATCTGTACCCCATGTTTATTGCAGCATAATTCATAGTAGACAAGATGTGGAAACAACCTCAGTGTCTGTCTGTGGATGAATGGATAATGAAAATATGGTGTATGAGCACAATGGAATATTATTCAACCTTAAAAAAAGAAGGAAATCTTGATATCTGCATCAACATAATGAACCCAGGGGACATTATGCTAAGTGGAATAAACCAAATACAGAAGACAGATACTGCATGACTCCACCTATATGTGGTTCTGAAAAAGTCCAACTTAGAAGCAGAGAGTAGACTGGTGACCAAGAGAAATGGGGAGATATTGGTCAAAGGGTAGAGACTTTCAGTTATGAGCATGTTTGGGAAATCTAATGAACATTCCAGTGACTACAGCTGATACCAGCACACATTATGGGGGGGTTGTAGGAATGAAGAAACCAATATGTGTTAAGCATCCAGAACAGTGCTCTCTCAGCACTTAAGCCAGCACTGGGTGGATGGTGGCTCTGGTGATGAAGCAGACCCTGGGTGCCAGCACTGTCCCAGCAGCAGGGATGAGGTGATGGAAGGATGCAGAGACCCTGCCAGTGCCTGTGCACCTGGGGAGAGGGGTGAGTGGTGACAGGGGCTTTGCAGGCAGCCTTAGATTCCCAGGCTAGCATCAGGGATTTGGGCCAAGATAACTGTACATCCCTCCCTAGGGACTCCAGCTTTCCCTATGGCCAGTTGGGGCTTGGACAGGTACCCTGGGGTCTCCCCAGTCCCTGCCCCAGTCGCCTGGAGACACCAGCGCCAGAGCAGGCTTTGTTCCTTCGGGACGCAGAGTCGCCACACTGAGCCTTCCAGGCCACCTTCATGTTTGCTAATGATTCAGAGGGTCCCAAGCAAGTCCCCTCATGAAGAGAAGCCTCTCCTCTGGCTTTGCTCTCCCCTTCTCCTTCCCATCTCCTGAACAACTACCATGTGTGAACACTCTTGAGAGTATAAAGAAGAATAGGAAATGCTCCCCACTCTCCAGGGGTTTATAATCGTGTGTGTCTGTGTGTGTGTGTTGGGTGATGCAGGAAAAGAAGGGATAAAGCTTCCAAAGGGGCAGCCAAAGACAGCTTCACAGCACACACAGC
>SJYW01007346.1:585182-611419 GCA_006410735.1 Raphicerus campestris
CTCTGCTGGTCCTTGAAGAGCCCCGAGTGATCTACAGCCTCACAGTAAACATGACCAGCCCAAAGAGAAGTCAGTGAGACCTGGACTTGGAATCCTGTCTGTGTTTATCCCCAGACTTAGCGTCACGAGGTGGGAGGAAGTGTTCAGGGCTGGCACTCATACTTCATTGCTCAGAACCTCATTCGTGTTTGCTTCCCGTCAGGGATCGGAGGCGACGCAGCTGAAGCTGAGGGAAGCCACAGCCCCAGACTGGGGGACCTGGGGCTGGTCCCAGTTTTGCCCTGAACTGACCCTGAGACATTGGAACATCTAGGGACCTATTAAACATCCCAGACTTATTGTCCTCAGGGGCCCTGCTTTGAGCCTCAGGGTAAATGGAAACTAAACATGAAACACCTCCAAAGTGCTTCTTGCCACCAAAATGTGGTCCTTGGGACAGGAAAAGGCCAGCCACCTGGGCAGAGGTGCTGGGTTCTGATCATAACCATGCCCATTGCTCATTACCCAGGTGCTTCTGCACTTTAGTCCTCTCACCTTTAAAATGGGAACCCAAACTGCATCTTCCTCCAAGGACTGTTGTGAGGGTGAAATTAGTTAACAAGAGCTCAGAGCCACCTTTTCTGACTGGTGCTATGTGTACATGTACGTGTGTGTGTGTTGTGGGTGTGTGTGTATCTATGTGTACTATCCTCTGAAGTGCTTCATGGGCCTTTCAAAATTCTTCGGCCCTCCCACTGCCCAGCATGAGCCTGCAGCTGGCATGATGCTGGCAAGGGCAGGACATGTGGTAGGATCCTGGAGGCCCCAAAGGTCTAGCAGAGCCCCTGTTGCCTGTCCATGTGATCCAAAAGTGAGAGGGCCTGACCCTGCCTGGGCCCTGGCTCCCCTGCTATTCTGTTTACAGATCTGGGGGAGGTGGAAAGGAGGGGATCAAATTGCAGCTGGGTTGGGGCAGCTGAGGCCTGCTGCCTGCACAGACACACCTTCCCACTTCCCCTTCTCAAACTGTGGACAGAATGACATGTAGGCCTGGTCGTGCAGGAATTGGCACAAACCACAGTTCCCAGTCACCTCTGGGTCTCTGCCCTGCTTGCTGGGCCTCTCCTTCCTGGCAGGGCCACAACATGGGTTGTTTGTGGCTGGGAGCCAGGCCTGGCCCACAGGCCTGCTTGCCAGCTTGTGTCTGCTCTCAGACAGGCCTTCAGAGGTGGGCACTCAGGGCATGGGCAGCGCTGCAGCCCCTTCTACATGGGCTGCACATGCCCGTCAGACCTCAGCGGCTGGAGCAGGCTGCAGACATGAAGGTGCTGCTTTGGGGCTGGATGTGGGTGGGGGCGGGGGTGCCAGCTTGGCACCCTGCAGCTGGAGGGTCTGCAGGCTACCTGGGATGCCACCCCCTTCACCCCCAGAGCAGAGGCTAACTTAACTAACATTTCTGGCCTCATGGACTGCAAGGGGAATATGGCAAAATTCTTGCCCTCAAGTGGCCCACAGTTGTGTTCAAGCTTTCTTTTTAAATTTTAACATTAGATCTGGGGGGCACACATTCCTGTAATTCTATGTATGTGCTGTGCTAAGTCACTTCAGTTGTATCTGACTCTTTGTGACCCCATGGATGGTAGCCTGCCAGGCCCCTCTGTCCATGGGATTCTCCAGGCAAGAATACTGGAGTGGGTTGCCATGCCCTCCTCCAGGGGATCTTCTTGACCCAGGGATCAAGCCAGAACTGCTCTATTTATTTATAAATTAAGTATATTTTAGTATGAGTTGTGCACACTAATGTTATATACAGAATAAATAATGTATAAACACACATAAATGTAAAGAGATAAGGCTAAAAATTTAAACACAAACAGAAGCTTTAAGTTTTCTTCCCACTCCCAGGGATGATCCCTGACAACCCCTGGGGAAGTTTGTACCCTCCAGACACTGGGGTTCCCACAGAGTGACAGGCACAAGATGCAACTGAACATGGTCCCCTGGGAGAGGACCCTGCCTACAGACAGGGCAGCTGGGCAGTGGGCCTGAGCTGAGCCTTGAAAGATGTACAAGTGAGTTCAGAAAAGCCTTCTAGAAAGATGAGCTTGTGTGAGAAAAGACCCAGGAGCTGAAGAGCAGGGATCCACAGATAGCTTGTGGCCCTGGGGCAAAGGGTGTATGTACCCACAGCAGCACCTGGGAGCTGGCAAGTCATAAATGAAAATACACACACACACACACACACACACACACACACACAAACTAAAAAAGCATAGAGATGAAGAGCATGGCTCTCAGGGGCCAAAACTCTAAGTTTCATCCTGACAATTTCCTCACCAGTAGACATTGGACAAGTTCCTTCAGTTTCCTCATCTGTGAAATGGTGGAAGACTGCCTGGCTTCCCTCAGTGGGCCTGGGGTAGTTGAGCCTGGTACACACCTGGGACTTTGCCTGTGGTTAGGGACCTAGGGGGCTTCTCTAGGTCCTTGTCTGTTGGCGTCCCCATGCCTTGCCCCAGTCAACTTTAGGAAGGTAGAGATCACCATGCTTGTTCCATGGCCTGACTTCTAAAACCCAGCCTTGTGCCTGACACATTGCAGACGTTCCATGTATATTTGTGACTAGAGATACATGTCACAGGAACTTCCAGCTTCAAAACTTACTATTTGTCCTTTGAGGGCAGAAATCCTTCCAAAATGCAGTGCCTGTTTCAAGAGAAGGCAAGCATATCCTCAGCCAGAACCCAGAGATCAACCTGAGCTGCAAGAAGGGAGGTTCCTGAGTCTCATCTTGCTTTTTTAGAACTGTGTTATAGGCTTATCTCCTCCTTCACTGGCAGGACATTTATCACGGCTGTCGGCCTGCTTGCCTCGTAATTAAAGCCCTCCCAGATCCTGCTAATTGGCTGTGGACAAGAAGTACCAACGACACACTATCAAGAAAGTAAAAGGACAACCCACAGAATGAGAGAGCAACTTTGGAAGCCATATATCTGATGAGGGACTTGTTTCTAAATATATAAAGAACTCTTACAACTCAATATTATAAAAGCAACCTATATAAAATTGGGCAAAGGATTTGAGTAGACATTTCTCCAAAGAAGATTTAGTGGTTTTCAAGAAACACACAAAAAGATGCTCAACATAATCAGCCCCCAAGGAAAAGCAAATTATCAAGAAAACCATGAGTTAATCACTTTATACCCACTAGGATGGCTTAACCAAAAAAATAAAAAGAGAGAGAGAGAGAGAGAGACAAAGATAAAAATTGTTGGTGGGGATATAGAGAAATCAAAACCCACATCCACTGCTATTGGGAAAGTAAAATGGCCCAGCCACTGGAGAAGAGTCTGGAAGTTCCTCAGAAATTTAAACATAGAGTTTCTATGTACTGCAGCAATCCTACTTCTAGGAACACCGATACCCTAGAAAAAGGAAAGCATATATACACACAAAAATGTGTGCACCAATGTTCCCAGTAGCACATTCACAATAACCCCAGAGGAAACAGCCCAATGACCGCCACTCATGAATGCATAATCAAAACGTGGTTCATGCACACAGTGGAATAACATTCATAATGAAAAGGAATGAAGTACTAATACACACAACAACACTATGAACTTGGAGAATATTATGTTAAATGAAAGGAACCAGTCTCAAAAGGCCACATATTGTATGATTCCATTTGTATGAAATGCCTAGAAACAGGCAAGTCTACAGAGACAGAAGTAGATGAGAGGCTGCCAGGAACTAAGGATGGGGCGGGGGTAAGTGGTTGGGAAAAATGCAGAGTGACTGCTCACTGGTACAGGGTTTCATTGTGGTGATGGGTGTACAGCTCTGTGTATATACTAAAAAACCACTGGGTGGCTTACTTTAAATGGATGAATTATATAGTACATGAATTATAGCTCAATAAAGTTGTTACAAAAATCCTGAGACACTACACAGCCTGTTACTATGTATAAACTAAGAGCAAACATGCTTTGGTGAGAGTGAAGCGACTTAGCAGCAGCAGCAGCAGCATGAGTTAATACATGGATTTTGTGACATCCGTGTTGGTGATTCTGCAACCTTCCCAAGTTATCTCCTACTGCTGCTGCTGCTGTTGCTGTCGCTTCAGTCGTATTCGACTCTTAGCAACCCCATGGACTGTAGCCTACCAGGCTGCTCCATCCAAAATTTGAGGTTTCTAAGCCCCAGGACATCTAGAAAAGCAAGGCTTATAGAGTCAACACTATTAGCTACTGCTGTAGGGGAGATGGTTGCTGTTGTTTAGTTGCTCAGTCGTGTCTGACTCTTTGTGTCCCCACGGGCTGTAGCCCACCAGGCTCCTCTGTCCATGGAATTTCCTAGGCAAGAATACTGAACTGAGTTGCCATTTCCTTCTCCAGGGGATCTTCCTGACCCAGGGATCGAACCCATGTCTCCTGCATTGCAGGCAGATTCTTTACCACCTTGGAAACCCCAAAGGCAGATGGTACCACGGGCTAAACAGTCCTCTTGGCTTCGGAATGGGCCTTGCAGCTTTTGCCCACACAGCTACTTCTCTGCATTCCACCCCATGTCAGCAGACAGCTGTTTCAGAGCCACAGTGGATGGCCTGCAAGGAAGGGTGCTGAGGCCTGAGGCTCACCTATCAGCTCCTGGGATGAGTCAGCGAATAGGGCACGTGTGTTCCAGTGAGAGGGGACAGGCAGGCGTCATCTGCTCCTCAAGTGGCTGAGGATTTATATAAAGACCTACAGCTGGAAACTAGCACACAGTTGCCAATCTGCCTGCATTAGGTCCAATACATTCATCTTTCCCCTCCAAACTCATCCTTTCCTTAAGTAGGCAGAAGGTCGGCCCCTGAGAGCCATCAGTGGTCATTGGGAGGTTGCCTAGCAGAGTGTGGTTTCGTAAAACATCTGGATTTACTCAGGATCAGTCACCTTAGGCAATTATGGGGTCATATTTCAGCTGCACCACTTACGAGCTGGGTGGCTTTGGCAAGTCACTTTACCTCTCTGAACCTGAGTTTCTTCATCTGTACAATGGAGTGACGTCACTTACTTTAATGAAACATAGTAAGGATTATGAGTGAGTGAGTGAAGTCGCTCAGTCATGGCCAACTCTTTGCAACCCCATGGACTGTAGCCTACCAGGCTCCTCCCTCCATGGGATTCTCCAGGCAAGAGTACTGGAGTGGGTTGCCATTTCCTTTTCCAGGGGATCTTCCCAACCCAGGGACTGAACCTGGGTCTCCTGCATTCCAGGCAGATGCTTTAACCTCTAAGCAAGTTTGGCCCCAGTAAGGATTATAGGAGGTAGCAAAGTGCCACGATCTGAGACTGTTAAAACTCATACGAGTTTCATGTTGTTCCTCTCTGCCTAGGATTTTTAAAAACCTTTGATCTGTGTAAAGCAGAAATAAATGCACCTAAATCAATAAATGGTGTTCTCTGCTGAATGGAAAATTTTACTCTAAAGTTTTCTAAAAATACGCTCTGAGATAATGGTCTGGATATCTGCACACACCTCTCACTAAGACAATTGGAGGAAAAGTCATGCTGCTCTTTGGGGCTCAGGAAGAGGTAACAGGGGGTGGTCGAACAGAGAGGGGTACTGTGGAGAGAGGCTGGCGGTCAAGGGAAGGGCACCAAGGGTGGTCTGGGACCAGGCTTTGCTAGTCTCAGCACCAGGCTCCCTCCTAGGGATGGAGCTTAAGTCACTGGTGTTGACAGGCCACCAGCAACCACTACCAGCTACCCCAGCTCCTAGATCAAACCCCACCAGCAGTCACTCTGCCTTCATGGTCTTTGAGAACAGCCCTTTTGCACTGACAGGATCTCTCTTTCCTGCCTTTGTCCTCCCCAGACACCAAGGGCAAGAACAGTCAAATTCACTTCTGCAATCCCAGCACTTAGCCCAGTGCCTAGCATGTATTAAGGTCAATCCTGAGCTACACTTGAGTCATCTGCAGGGCTTGGTAAAACATACTGCTGGCTGGGACTTCCCTGGTGGTGAAGAGTCTGCCTACCAATGCAGGGAACATGGCTTTCAACCCCTGATCCAGGAAGATTCCACATGCCGTGGAGCAGCTAAGCCCATATTCTACTGCAACTACTGAGCCCACGTGCTGCAATTACTGAAGCCTGAGCCCTAGAGCCTGTGCTCCTCAGTGAGGAGCCACCGCAATGAGAAGCCCATGAACCACAAGTACGGAAAAGCCAGTGAAATGACGAAGACCTAGCATGGTCAAAATGTCAAAAATAAATAAATAAATAAAACTATATATGCATTAAAAAACGAAACAAAACATACTGCAGGACTTCCCTGGTGGTCCAGTGGTTAAGAATCAGTCTTTCAAAGCAGAGGACACGAGTTCAATCCCTGGTCAGGAGAACTAAGATCCCATATGCCACGGAGGTTCTAAGCCCAGGAGCTGCAACTACGGAGCCTGCACACCATAACTAGAGAGTCTGTGCTTCGCAACGAATGATCCCAAGTGCCACACAGCCAAAAGAAAAACAAAAACAAAAACCTACTGCTGGGCTGCATCCCCAGGATTTTTGATGCTACTGGTCCTAGGACCACAGGCTAAAGACAGTGCAGCAGATGCTCACAAAAGGTCTGTGTGCGGGGCGAGTGAACTGATGAATNAAAAAGAGAGAGAGAGAGAGAGAGACAAAGATAAAAATTGTTGGTGGGGATATAGAGAAATCAAAACCCACATCCACTGCTATTGGGAAAGTAAAATGGTCCAGCCACTGGAGAAGAGTCTGGAAGTTCCTCAGAAATTTAAACATAGAGTTTCTATGTACTGCAGCAATCCTACTTCTAGGAACACAGATACCCTAGAAAAAGGAAAGCATATATACACACAAAAATGTGTGCACCAATGTTCCCAGTAGCACATTCACAATAACCCCAGAGGAAACAGCCCAATGACTGCCACTCATGAATGCATAAACAAAACGTGGTTCATGCACACAGTGGAATAACATTCATAATGAAAAGGAATGAAGTACTAATACACACAACAACACTATGAACTTGGAGAATATTATGTTAAATGAAAGGAACCAGTCTCAAAAGGCCACATATTGTATGATTCCATTTGTATGAAATGCCTAGAAACAGGCAAGTCTACAGAGACAGAAGTAGATGAGAGGCTGCCAGGAACTAAGGATGGGGCGGGGGTAAGGGGTTGGGAAAAATGCAGAGTGACTGCTCACTGGTACAGGGTTTCATTGTGGTGATGGGTGTACAGCTCTGTGCATATACTAAAAAACCACTNATGAGAGGCTGCCAGGAACTAAGGATGGGGCGGGGGTAAGTGGTTGGGAAAAATGCAGAGTGACTGCTCACTGGTACAGGGTTTCATTGTGGTGATGGGTGTACAGCTCTGTGTATATACTAAAAAACCACTGGGTGGCTTACTTTAAATGGATGAATTATATAGTACATGAATTATAGCTCAATAAAGTTGTTACAAAAATCCTGAGACACTACACAGCCTGTTACTATGTATAAACTAAGAGCAAACATGCTTTGGTGAGAGTGAAGCGACTTAGCAGCAGCAGCAGCAGCATGAGTTAATACATGGATTTTGTGACATCAGTGTTGGTGATTCTGCAACCTTCCCAAGTTATCTCCTACTGCTGCTGCTGCTGTTGCTGTCGCTTCAGTCGTATTTGACTCTTAGCAACCCCATGGACTGTAGCCTACCAGGCTGCTCCATCCAAAATTTGAGGTTTCTAAGCCCCAGGACATCTAGAAAAGCAAGGCTTATAGAGTCAACACTATTAGCTACTGCTGTAGGGGAGATGGTTGCTGTTGTTTAGTTGCTCAGTCGTGTCTGACTCTTTGTGTCCCCACGGGCTGTAGCCCACCAGGCTCCTCTGTCCATGGAATTTCCTAGGCAAGAATACTGAACTGAGTTGCCATTTCCTTCTCCAGGGGATCTTCCTGACCCAGGGATCGAACCCATGTCTCCTGCATTGCAGGCAGATTCTTTACCACCTTGGAAACCCCAAAGGCAGATGGTACCACGGGCTAAACAGTCCTCTTGGCTTCGGAATGGGCCTTGCAGCTTTTGCCCACACAGCTACTTCTCTGCATTCCACCCCATGTCAGCAGACAGCTGTTTCAGAGCCACAGTGGATGGCCTGCAAGGAAGGGTGCTGAGGCCTGAGGCTCACCTATCAGCTCCTGGGATGAGTCAGCGAATAGGGCACGTGTGTTCCAGTGAGAGGGGACAGGCAGGCGTCATCTGCTCCTCAAGTGGCTGAGGATTTATATAAAGACCTACAGCTGGAAACTAGCACACAGTTGCCAATCTGCCTGCATTAGGTCCAATACATTCATCTTTCCCCTCCAAACTCATCCTTTCCTTAAGTAGGCAGAAGGTCGGCCCCTGAGAGCCATCAGTGGTCATTGGGAGGTTGCCTAGCAGAGTGTGGTTTCGTAAAACATCTGGATTTACTCAGGATCAGTCACCTTAGGCAATTATGGGGTCATATTTCAGCTGCACCACTTACGAGCTGGGTGGCTTTGGCAAGTCACTTTACCTCTCTGAACCTGAGTTTCTTCATCTGTACAATGGAGTGACGTCACTTACTTTAATGAAACATAGTAAGGATTATGAGTGAGTGAGTGAAGTCGCTCAGTCATGGCCAACTCTTTGCAACCCCATGGACTGTAGCCTACCAGGCTCCTCCCTCCATGGGATTCTCCAGGCAAGAGTACTGGAGTGGGTTGCCATTTCCTTCTCCAGGGGATCTTCCCAACCCAGGGACTGAACCTGGGTCTCCTGCATTCCAGGCAGATGCTTTAACCTCTAAGCAAGTTTGGCCCCAGTAAGGATTATAGGAGGTAGCAAAGTGCCACGATCTGAGACTGTTAAAACTCATACGAGTTTCATGTTGTTCCTCTCTGCCTAGGATTTTTAAAAACCTTTGATCTGTGTAAAGCAGAAATAAATGCACCTAAATCAATAAATGGTGTTCTCTGCTGAATGGAAAATTTTACTCTAAAGTTTTCTAAAAATACGCTCTGAGATAATGGTCTGGATATCTGCACACACCTCTCACTAAGACAATTGGAGGAAAAGTCATGCTGCTCTTTGGGGCTCAGGAAGAGGTAACAGGGGGTGGTCGAACAGAGAGGGGTACTGTGGAGAGAGGCTGGCGGTCAAGGGAAGGGCACCAAGGGTGGTCTGGGACCAGGCTTTGCTAGTCTCAGCACCAGGCTCCCTCCTAGGGATGGAGCTTAAGTCACTGGTGTTGACAGGCCACCAGCAACCACTACCAGCTACCCCAGCTCCTAGATCAAACCCCACCAGCAGTCACTCTGCCTTCATGGTCTTTGAGAACAGCCCTTTTGCACTGACAGGATCTCTCTTTCCTGCCTTTGTCCTCCCCAGACACCAAGGGCAAGAACAGTCAAATTCACTTCTGCAATCCCAGCACTTAGCCCAGTGCCTAGCATGTATTAAGGTCAATCCTGAGCTACACTTGAGTCATCTGCAGGGCTTGGTAAAACATACTGCTGGCTGGGACTTCCCTGGTGGTGAAGAGTCTGCCTACCAATGCAGGGAACATGGCTTTCAACCCCTGATCCAGGAAGATTCCACATGCCGTGGAGCAGCTAAGCCCATATTCTACTGCAACTACTGAGCCCACGTGCTGCAATTACTGAAGCCTGAGCCCTAGAGCCTGCGCTCCTCAGTGAGGAGCCACCGCAATGAGAAGCCCATGAACCACAAGTATGGAAAAGCCAGTGAAACGACGAAGACCTAGCATGGTCAAAATGTCAAAAATAAATAAATAAATAAAACTATATATGCATTAAAAAACGAAACAAAACATACTGCAGGACTTCCCTGGTGGTCCAGTGGTTAAGAATCAGTCTTTCAAAGCAGAGGACACGAGTTCAATCCCTGGTCAGGAGAACTAAGATCCCATATGCCACGGAGGTTCTAAGCCCAGGAGCTGCAACTACGGAGCCTGCACACCATAACTAGAGAGTCTGTGCTTCGCAACGAATGATCCCAAGTGCCACACAGCCAAAAGAAAAACAAAAACAAAAACCTACTGCTGGGCTGCATCCCCAGGATTTTTGATGCTACTGGTCCTAGGACCACAGGCTAAAGACAGTGCAGCAGATGCTCACAAAAGGTCTGTGTGCGGGGCGAGTGAACTGATGAATCACTTGCATGTAAGAACCACTCCCGATCTGTCTTCTTCCTTGAATTCTTCTAGTCAGGCCTAGCCTTTAGGCCACTCCTTCATAAAGCCTCCCTGACCCCTGGGACCCCAGGTATCAGTAACTCTTCTTATACTCCTCTCAGTCTTGAGGGCCAGGTGCGCCCCATCCCTGCACATACTTTGGCCTCCCAAAGCTGGCTCTTTCTGGTAAAGAGAAGGCGCTCAAGGCTACGGTGGCATTGCCCACTCGGCCAGTGAGGCAAACCCTCCAGGCAACCTGCTCCCACGGCCCCATCCTCGTCCTGTGTGCGGGTCACCAGGTCTACTGCAGGGGGTCACCTCTCCCACTGAGGGAGAAGAGAGTAGTGAAACCAGGAGGCCACACAGAGCCTGTGGACCCAGGGCCCCCCAACACATCCACTGGGGTGATCTCCCCAGAAGACTTAGTTTCCTGAAGGACCAAGAATTTAGATGGCCTGAAGTCATATCCATATCCATGTATTCTTTCACTGCCAGGCCTGGAGGAAATGCTCACTTGCACAGTTCATCACTACCCGCCATCCGCATAGAGGCAGGAGGGTGGTCAGTGCTGCTTGCAAGGGGGAGGGAGGAAGTCCCGGTGGTCAGCACCAAGGCCGGTGGCGTGAAGCAGGGAGGATGCTAGCAAGGGGCCCTGTGCTCACAACCCCAGGGGCACCATTTACATTGTGATCCATGCGAACAGTGCCCCCTAGAGTTGTGCAGTGCACATCCTGTGCAGTTTTATGTAAAGGTTGGTCCTGCCAACCCTGGTCTGAATACCCACCACATACCTAGCAGGTGTTCTGGCTGCTACTGCTGCTAAGTTGCTTCAGTCGTGTCCGACTCTGTGCGACCCCATGGACAGCAGCCCACAAGGCTCCCCTGTCCATGGGATTCTCTAGCCAAGAATACTGGAGTGGGTTGCCATTTCCTTCCCCAGGTGTTCTGGCAGGTGTCCGCTTGAGACTCTTAGGGGCAAGGTCGGCTACACCCTGTGGCCAGGAGAAAAGTGCTTGAATGAGGGCATGCCCAGCACTGTGGGAGTCAGGGAGGAACGCTTGCCTCTGCCCAGTGAGGTCAGGGTGCTGGCATGTGGAGGCAGCCAGCTCCCTATGGATCGGTTAAGCCAGCCAGGTTGGAGGCTGTCAGGCAGCGGCAACTGAATCTGCCGCCTCAGCGATGGGGGTTGGATGGCTTCTCGCTTTCCAGGGACACTTGATGCTGCAACTCGTGGGGCCAGATGGGTCCTGTGGCTGGTTGCTGCCTCCACCCTTTCCCCTTGCCATGATGTACATTTGCACATCCAGAAATGGGCCCACCTGGCCCTGGGTGCTCCCCTCCCCCTGGGGAGGATAGAGGAGTGGAAAGGGCAGGTCCCCAGACTTCTGCCAAGGAGCTCAGCCTGCTTCACATGGCCAGATTCTTGGGTTTGGGGTGCAAGTTTCTTGGCTTTGCCCAGCTGATGGGCCACCTTCTCCAGGAAGCCTCTGGAGTGCCTGACCCTTACCCTCAGGGGCCTCTTCCTCTGAACTCTTAGGGACAGTAGGACTCAGCCTCCACTCTCCAACTGCTCTGTGTGGGGATGGTTGTCACGCCACTCCATCCCAATCACCTGCCACAGGCCAGCTCCACACAGAACTCTGACTTTTGTTAGAAGTCTCTGAGAGCTCAAATAACTGGTCTGAGCGGTCCTGGCAGCACCTCCTGGCTTCCTCCTGGGCCCTGAAGGGCAGGGGCACCTTGTGCTCCGTGCCTCACTCTGCACTCCTGTCACATTACCATTGACCACACATACCGGCTTGCTCGTTTATCACCCCGCCAGATTGGGGGCCACTTTGGACCCATTTCTGTGTCTCTAGATCTGGTCTGGGGCCTAGCACCATGTAGGTGCTCAATCAGTGTTTGTGGTTTGGATGACTTAACTGCTAGATTCTGTGCCTGAGGGCAGAGTGTGCTTGGGAATGAGCCCTGGCTGTTCACCCCAGCACCTAGCTGGGGTCCTCCTCTACCCAGAGGGGATTAATTCGCCTGATGAGTTTTGAAGTCCTACTGTAGCTTGCTTATACTGTTAGAACTGGCCAGACATTTCACTGTTTGATGAACTTAGTAACATGGAAGACCAGTGCATAGCTGGACTCCCACACTGCAAAGACACAGATGACGCAGTTCAGCTCATGCAACTCTGGCCAAAGTAGGAAATCAAAACCACATCCGAGGCACAGCCGGGTGCAGCCTGGTAAGGACAAACCCAGGGAAGAAGGCTTCAGGGATGCTGGGCCAGTGGCTCCAGGGTCCATGAATCCCTGAGCCAGGAGGAAGCAACCATTCAGAGCGATCTGCCCTCTCCATCAGGAACAGTACCTGGGGCAGGTGAGGCACAGCTGTGGCTTCTGGCAGATGAATTCCTTGAAAGTGAAAGTAAAGTCGCTCAGTCGTGTCCGACTCTGCGACCCCATGGACTGCAGCCCACCAGGCTCCTCCATCCATGGGATTCTCCAGGCAAGAATATTGGAGTGGATTGCCATTTCCTTCTCCAGGGGATCTTCCCGACCCAGGGATCGAACCCAGGTCTCCTGCAATGCAGGCAGACGCTTTAACCTCTGAGCCACCAGGGAAGCCCTTAGATGAATTCCTTGGCTTTTCCCAATCAAGACCCACCTGGCCAATGGTCTTGACTCGGGCATCCTTCCTTATGCTTTTTCCTGAACAAGTCATAGACTTAATCTCTGTGCCTGAAAAGTCTTTTCCTTCCAAATGACAAAATTCAAGGTCCAGCAGAAAGGCTGTGAAGCCCTCACCCTACCTCTTCTTCAAGGCAGGATTAACCTCCCTCCCCTGGTCCCCTTGGCTCCCTGTAGCATGCTAACACGATGGAACCAGCATATAATGGTAGGAACTTTTTTTGAGAGGCCCAAGGGGTGGATGGTGGTGGAGTTCCCAGCCTCCTTAAATCTCCATTGCCCTTCCCCATGTGCTAATGTTAATATTAAAATAAATACACTTTGATATGAATAATTCACATTTCCCAGTCTGGTAAAGTGAATACAGCTCCTACAAAATCTTTCCCATTTTATAAATCTGAAAGAGACAATCTAAGTACAAAGTCAGCTACTTGTTATGCAAATAGATACGGTTTTCAGGGAAATCCCCTAGTTCCTCGTTCCTTCCATATGACTGCCCCTAAAGCCACGTTTTGTAGAAATCCTGGTCTTCCCAGGGCTATGAGGTCTGCCAGCCCTTTCCTACTGAGATGTAGCTGGGAAGTCCCAGTCCAGTACCAGCAAGTGTCTGGCACATGCCACATCAGCAACAATCAGGAGTCAAAGAACAGACGATGAGGTGGGGTCTGACTCACACAGTGGAGAGACTTTAACTGTGGACTTGTACACTTAGGGTATCACTGCTTCCATTTCACAGATGAGAAAACCGAGGTCAAGTCAGGACTTCCTGAAGGCCCCTAGATGGCTCTTGCCCTAGCCCCATCCAGTCCTGCTCATGCACATGGATGTGAGTAATAGCCTGTCATCTGGTCTACATGGGGCTCTGAGGTGGTCTTGGCTTCCTCTCCACTCTCCCTCTGCCCAGCTGAGCTGCCCAAACTCATACTTTCCAATCTCTCATTCTCAAGTTGTTTCTGCAAATCCAGGGCTGCCCTCTGTCCTAGATTCTAAACCACAGCAGCTCTGGCCCTCCCTCCCTGATCTCAGGTTGAGGGGCACAGGAGGCAAGAAGGAGATGCTACCTGTGTCCAGTTACTCCTCCCCAAGTCCCCACTGCTGACCTGACAGCAGACAGCATAGAAGACGCCATCTCAAGTACAGGTTTAAAAGCTGGGTCACAGACACACACATCTAATTGGTGCATTTCTATTTTTTTTCTGCGGGCATTTTCCCTTTCTGATGCACTCTAACAAACATTTTACTGTTATATTTCTTGTAATACTGCCTGGAATCATTATTTAGACATCATTAAAAAATCATTGTATTTTTAAAAGGAAGGTTGAGAAGTTCCTATGGAAGAGAATAACAGAAATCAGGGGTGCGTGTACATGTGTACACACACAACCCTGTACACACACAAAGACACACATATGCAAGTTTGGTTGGACAGAAAAGAGAGGTTTATCAGCACACCGCCTGCAAAACAGAAGTGAATGAAAAATTTATAGGGCTTTTTACAAACATTTAGATTGTTGAAACATTCTAAAAAAATCCGGTTCGACTATTTACAGCAGCAGTTCTCTGATAAACCAACCCAGAAGTGGTTACTAATAAGTAAAATTTACAATTCCCGAATGGACCTGCCTTCCACAGAAATATATCATAAACATTAACTTTTTTTTTTAACACACCAGAACCCACAAAGCCAGTGCTCACATTAACTGAAGGCACTGTGTGTGATAAATCCTTGAACCCTTTACTTTGAAGAGGTTTCTGACTTAATGTGCTAATGATAAGATTTCCCATTTTGGCAAGAACATCACCAGATGGTGCTCTTTGGTGCCAGTTCTAAAACAGGGGCTCCCCGAGATGCTGGGGTACACTCAAGCAGACCAGGACTGGAGGGGCTGGAGAGAGGGCCCCACATGCTGCCCAGGCCATGTGGCTCTGCACCCTATAACCAGACTCACCCATGACAAGCCGATGCGAGGGTCTGATGGACGCGTCCCTTGACAGCCCCACTGTGATCTGGCCACCCGTTCTCCCTGGGGTCTTCCCCTGACCTGTAAGCTGCCTGACTTTGGCTTGGAACACAGAACTCAGGCGGATGCTCAGAAGGCGTGGGACTGCCAGGGGCTTGGACAGCCGGGCTGCCACCGCCTCAGCCTGCACTCTGGTTCCCGGTTGCAGGGAGTGAACGGGGTAGTGACTGATGCTTGGTTTCAGAGTGCACTGTGAACGAGTGGCTCTGGCCTGATACTTCCTGTTTAGGGAGGAAACCTCACTGGTGATAATTAGTGGCTCAGACTCAAGTCTCTTTGCTACAGGAACTGAGGCAGGACAGCCAGCAGAACCCAGGATACATAAAATGAATAAATGTCATCCAACGCAGGGCAGACTGCCTCACCACAGGAGTGTGTGTGTGTGCGTGTGTGTGTGAGAGAGAGAGATGCCTTTACTTCTCAGATACAAAGCCAAACGTAATGGCTGCAGAAAATGGCAAGTTACCAATTGCTGCAGGGGGTAATTTATTGCAGTCACTGTGGTTGTCATTGGCTTAGTGATAATTCTCTCTACATTCGGTGCCAACAAGGCTTCACAGTCATCTTTACTAGCTAGTTGGTGCCTCTCTCCGGTGGGGAGACAGAGAGACAGACAGAAGGACGAACAGAAAGACAATACTGTCCAGAGGACATAGCCTGGACTGGGAAGGCCTGCCTGTGCAGTGACCCTGGAGGCCAGGCCGCACCAGCAGCACAGGGGGAGGCCAGAGGTGTGGAAGCTTTTGTATCATTGAAGTAAACTATGCCAAGTTCAGTCTTACGACAAGTACTTTTGATTGTTTTCAACTTGTTGGAAAACTGGTGATTTGGGGAAACTAGGTCTGAGGAACCATGGGCATCTGGGCCTTTGATGACCAGAATACACACCCTGTTGTCCAGACAGGTTTACTCATTACCAGCAACAGGTCAGGGCCTGAATGGTTCTCTGCTAAGGCTCCTCTGTCTCACCCTGTGGGCAGGGAAGGGCATTGTGGAATGTCTCCAGAGTCCAGCCTAGACCAGCAATGCACAGACTGACTTTTCCCGGCTCAACTCAGCTGCCACCCCTCCTTCCTGTCCCCGCTGCTCCCCTCTTCTGCCAGTGCTGTCACCTCCACCTGAAGTCTTGACTTCCTCCTGTCCATTGACACTCCTCTTCCCTGAAGATCTAGCCTGAGCCCTTGGGCATGCAAGGCACCTCCAGCATCCCCCACCACAGCCCCCCACCCATCCCCCTCATTCTGAATACAGAAGCAGCTGTCCTCATGTGGGATCTAGTTAGACAGATCTAGGTGTGAATTCAGGTTTGACCATGTACCAGCTATGTGACCTTGGGCAGGCTACTTTCCTTCTCTGTTCTGATNGCCATTTTCTCCGCGTCTGGGCTTTGTGTCGAAAAGGTGAGTTTTCATTTCAATCCCAAAGAAGGGTAATGCCAAAGAATGTTCAAACTACTGCACAGTTGCACTCATTTCACATGCTAGCAAGATCATGCTCAAAATTCTTCAAGGTAGGCTTCAATAGTACGTGAACCAAGAACTTCCAGATGTACAAACTAGATTTAGAAAAGGCAGAGGAACCAGAGACCAAATTGCCAACATCCATTCGATCATAGAAAAAGAAAGATAATTCCAGAAAAACATCTACTTCTGCTTCACTGACTATGCTAAAACGTTTGACTGTGTGGATAACAACAAACTGTGGAAAATTCTTCAAGAGATGGGAATACCAGACCACCTGACCTGCCTCCTGAGAAATCTCTATGCAGGTCAAGAAGCAACAGTTAGGACTAGACATGGAACAACAAACTGGTTCCAAATCTGGAAAAGAGTAGGTCAAGACTATATATTGTCAGTCTGCTTATTTAACTTATATGCAGAGTATCATGAGAAATGCTGGACTAGGTGAAGAACAAGCTGGAATCAAGATTACTGGGAGAAATATCAATAACTTCAGATAAGCAGATGACACCATCCTTTGCTTAGCAGAAAGTGAGGAAGAACTAAAGAGCTTCTTGAAGGTGAAGAGAGTGAAAAAGCTGGCTTAAAACTCAACATTCAAAAAATGAAGATCATGGCATCTGGTCCGATCACTTCATGGCAAATAGATGGGGAAATAATGGAAACAGTGACAGACTTTATTTCTGTGAGCTCTAAAATCATTGCAGATGGTGACTGCAGCCATGAAATTAAAAGACACTTGCTCCTTGGAAGAAAAGCTATGACAAATCTAAGCAGCATATTAAAAAACAGAGGCATTACTTTACTGACAAAGGTCTGTATAGCCAAAGCTATTGTTTTTCCAGTAGTCATGTATGGATGTGAGAGTTGGACCATAAAGAAAGCTGAGAGCTGAAGAATTGAGGCTTTTGAACTGTGGTGTTGGTGAAGACTCTTGAGAGTCCCTTGGACCAAAAGAAGATCAAACCACTCAATCCTAAAGGAAATCAGTCCTGAATATCCATTGGAAGGACTGACACTGAAGCTGAAGCTCCAATACTTTAGCCACCTGATGCAAAGGGCTGACTCATTGGAAAAAACCCTGATGCTGTTGAAAGATTGAAGGCAGGAGGAGAAGGGGACGAGTATGAGATGGTTGGATGGCATCACTGACTCAATGGACATGAGTTTGAGGAAGCTCTGGGAGATGGTGAAATACAGGGAAGCCTGTTGTGCTGCAGTTCATGGGGTTGCAAAGAGTTGGACACAATTGAGCTGCTGAACAACAAAAAGGATTGGGATCATAAGATCTGTTTCTGAAAATGTCTGGCTATCTAAAGACCTGTCCCACCAGGTTCCCTGGAGCACAGGGTGCCTCACTCCACCCTGAACTCCCGAGTGAGTGTTGAAGGTCAGCAGCTGCAGTAGCACAGGATTCAATCTCCACAGAGGCAGATGGCAAATGCCCTTGTTGTTCAGTTGTTGACAGTGCTCTGGGAAAGTGCCAATTTGTAGCTGACACCAGCACCAGGGTGTTTTTCAATCAGTTGCCTCTTCTCATTGGGTGACCAAAGTATCAGAGCTTCAACTTCAGCATCAGTCCTTCCAGTGAATATCCAGCGTTTATTTCCTTTAGGATTGACTGGTTTGATCTCCTTGCTGTCCAAAGGTTCTCAAGAGTCTTCTAGAGCACCACAATTCAAAAGTATCAGTTCTTTGGCACTTAGTCTTTATTTCTGGGAAATACTCAGAAATAATGGAGGGCGGTGGCAGGTGTACTTTGAGAGGGGCTAACCTTCTGGGTAGATGGTGGTAGGAACTTGTATTACAAAGACTTCAGCCTAAAAAGCAAGGGTACTTTCTTTTGGGATCACAGGCTAATGGGCTCAGAGACCCATATATCCCACCCTGGTCCCTGGCCTGCAGACTAGTCAAGCATAGGGTGGAAGCGTGCCCTAAGGCTGGTATGGTGGTGACAGAGGAATGGGCAGAACTGGCAGGGGCTGGGGAATCCACACAGAACTGATGGCAGGTGTGGGGTCCCTGGGCCCAGCATCCAGTCTCCTTTTACTGCCAACCTCAGAGCACTGAGATTTCCTCCCAAGCAGCGTTTACTTCAGAATTTGACTGGGGCTTCCCTGCTGGCTCAGTGGTAAAGAATCTGCCTGCCAATGCAGGAGACACGAGTTTGATCCCTGATCCTTGAAGATCCCACATGCCATGGGACAGCTAAGCCCCTGCACCACAGCTACTCAGCCTACACTCTAGAGCCGGTGCTCCAAAACAATGAGAAACCCACGTACTGCAACTAGAAAGTGGCCCCTTCTTGAAGCAACTAGAGAAAGGCCCACGCAGAAATGAAGCAATTAAAAAGAATTTGACTGGTTCCCTAACTAAGACACAACTTTTCACTTCTCCAGGCTTTTCATGCAGTGAAAAGTGAAAGTGTTAGCCTCTAAGTTGTGTCCGCCTCTTTGTAACCCCATGGACTGTTGCCCGCCAGGCTCTTCTGTCCATGGGATTCTCCAGGCTAGAATACTGGAGTGGGTTGCCATTTCCTTCTCCAGGGCATCTTCCCAACCCAGGGATTGAACCCCAGTCTCCTGCATTGCAGGCAAATTCTTTACCATCTGAACCACCAGAGAAAACCCATTTCATGTTGGGGCCAGGTACAATTACTGGTAAAATAACATGCCAAACCCCAAAGCAGAGGCTCAAGTTCTTGGCAGAGGGCAAACCGCAGTGACTGGTGGTGTGGTGAGCTGGGCTGCAGGGGCAGCGCAGGCTTCTTGCCCAATCAGGGCGGAGTGGGGGGGGGTGGTGTGCCTGAGCACTTAGGCAGAGTTGGAGGCCCAGTCCATTTCCTAGACCATTAGCAAGGCAAGCGACTGTTGAAAAATTAACCACAGGCAGGGGTAATGTGCTTTGAAGAGGAAAAATCTCCTCAGAGGCTCCAATGCAGGATCTCGGCCTGAGAGGCTGGCCGCTGTGGGTGGAGCTTTTGGAAAAGAAAAGAGAGTGGAAAGATATGGAGTTTGCCTCCATAGCGGCCTTCCTCAGTAGTGTGGTTGAGGGGTTGACCCCAAGGGCTGGGGCTTCTCTTTCATGGCCCCCACTGAGCCCCAGATCTGGGAAGACTTTCTTGACCTCTTTCAAGGCTCTGATCTCTCACCTCGAGGATGTTCCCCGATCCTGTGGCACATGCTCTGGAGCAGGCCCTCCTTCTCCAGTCAGCCCCCAAATGAGTTTCCTTGAGACAGAAGTCCAGTTGGTTGTAAACACTCCTGGGCAGAGAGCTCACCTGAGCTGGGGCAGGAGAGCCGCTGATGCTCCCTTTGCTTGGCATGGGGTCCCCTTGCCCATGAGCTGGCTCTCCTGTACATGTGCCAGCTGCCCCACTTCCATTATTTCTAATGTCTTCAGCACCCTTTCAAGATGGTCCTTACCATCTGCCCATTTCTCAGACAAGGACACAGATCCCCTAGCAGTGAGAGCTGAGAAAGCTGTGTGGCAGGCAGTGCTTCAACCAGGCCAGCTCAGTGCGCATGGATCTTGACTATGTCTTCAACCCCATCCTCTTGCAGAGGGAGGTAGCCCCTGAGCCATAGGTTTCTGCCAGGCTCAAGTTCAACTGAAAAATGTCCATACCACCTGCACTGCAACAGATATGATCCTTGGCTTAAGAAGATCCCCTGGAAAAGGAAATGGCAGCCCACTCCAGTATTCTTGCTTGGACAATCCCTTGGATGGTGGAGCCTGGCGGGCTACTGTCCATGGGGTCACAAGGGTCATACACTACAGTGATTAACCCATCACCACTTCATATTTGAAAGCTTTTGATGGATGGTTGGTTTGTCAAATGGGTATAAAGCCAGGGCTTTCAGGCTTTTTCTTTCATACAATCTGGCCTAATATATACCTACTTATATATAGTGTGTACATCCATACCCGAAACAAAAGTGTGAGGAGACAAAACATATCCTCACCACGTGTGGTAAGATCTGATATTTAAACTTTTATTCTCTTCCACTTCATTAAAGAAAAAGCTTGTTGATCTAATCCTCTAATAAAGATGTAAACTGAAATTTGCCAACACTGGCTGGTGGCCACGTGCAGCTGGTCAGGAAGCAGTGCCTGTGGCCTTTGGGGGTCTGTACACTGGGGCCTGTGTGAGAAAGAGATGGGAGACTGTTCACCCACAAGCGTCTCAAGCCTGTACCCCAGGGAGTGCCTGGCGTCTGAGGCATCCACCCTGCATCTCAGAGGGACCCAGATTCCTTAACCTAGCTGGGTGCCTTTGAACTTAGTCACTCTCTCTGCTCTCAGCTTCTTATCAGAGCACTGAAATGATGATAGCTGATAATGCCCATGGGCTGTTCTAGCTTAACCATTCTGGGATGGCTCCAACTTGAACTTGACTTTCTGTAAAACCCTGCCCACTGAGGGGCCAGCCACCAGAGGCTGAGTGGGGCTGGGAGCACTACAGGAGCAGGGAGTGGGACTGGGTAGGGGTGGCAAGCAGCAAGACTCGAGGCCTTCTGTTATTGCTCTGGGCACTCAGGAAGCATCGCATGTGGGGAGCCACGGACCTGTCATTCCCCTCTTTAGAGGGCACCTCCATACCTCCTAGCATCTGGAATGCAAGAATGTAGTCATAATTGCACACTCAGACACCCTAGCCAAGCTTCACACCAGCTCGCCCTGTTCTCAGAGTTCTTCACCACTTAGTGGGCAGCTTCATCTCTTTTGTGCTGGATGTTTCTTTCATATGAAGAATTATATTATTCTTAAACTCAGGCTACAGTCTGAGTGCCCTGGGCCAGGAGGAAAGCAGAATTCATCTCAGAGAGGGAAAGAGAAAGAGGTTTGCCCCTTTGGGACTCCACCTTGGCCATGAAAGTCAAACTCCTATTTAATCCTTCACCTCACACCTAGGAGCACAGGCATAAGACTAATGGGAGATACATTTTCCTTTTCCTTTTTAAAAAAGTATTTTTATCTATTTGGCTGCACTGGCCCTGGGTCTTTGTTGCTGCGTGCTGGCTTTCTCCAGCTGTAGCGAGCGGGGGTTACTCCTTCCTGTGGTGCATGGGTTTCTCATTGCTGTGGCTTCTCTTGTTGTGGAACACGGGCTCAGTAGTTGTGAAGTATGGGCTTAGTTGCCTGGCAGCACATGGAATCTTCCTGATCAGGGATTGAACCCATATCCCCTGCATTGGCAGGCAGATTTTTAACCACTGCATCACCAAGGAAGTCCAAATTTTCTTGTATTTTAAATAACAGGAATTTTGCATTTCAGGCCACTTGCCACTTGGGAGAGAGGGTGAAGAGCCAGAGTTCGAAGTCAGGCAAAAGAAGATCTAAAGAGAAAAGGGTTCCTGAAACAGGGTGGAATCTAGAAGCTTCTTGTTAGAAAATGTGCTGTGGGACATTCTGCTGGAAGTTTTCCAGCCCCATGTCAGCTATGTGCCCTGGGTTCTCAGACTTTCGTGAGCAACTATCTGAACACCTGCTTGTGGTTAGCAGGCTCTGGGGCCTGTGGGAAGGGGAGCAGGCTGAGTCCATGTCAGGCACCTAGGACATGGAATTGGAGCTGTGTTTGCTCCACTGCTGACTGGGAGCAGACCACCATGTGGACTGGCTAGGAAAACATGAGTCCCTGCACATTCAGGAAGCTTGGATTCCAGAACGTTTGGGTGGCCCCCATTGGGTTTCAAGGCCATCTCTCTAGCCAGCTCTGCAGAATGGTCATGCCTTTTGCTAACCTCCTCTTGTCCTTTGTTGAATGTTCGTTAACTTCTGCCTACATTATTTTCCTTTAGGCTAGGAAATCAGTAAGGAAAAACCAAGATCCCCTAAAAGAATCACTCACTGTCCTATTTTGCTCTAGTGTCTTTTCATCTTAAGAGACAAGTAATGAGGGCTGTCACACTCACATGGCCCTTACGGTGCCAGGCTCTGTCCTATATGTGGTCTGACATATATGATTTCATTGTCTTATGGCCAACCCATGAGGTGGGCTCTGTGACTATCACCCCCATTTTATAGTTGAGGGAACTGAGGCATTCAGAGCTCCCATAGGCATAACCTCTCTCCTGTGAATAGCTCTCAAACTGCAGTATGTTTCTTGAATGATTTCTGATTAACCCAGTGGTTCTCATCTGTGCCAATTATCCCCGCCCCCCGCCGCACCCCCCACCCCAGCAGGGGACACGACAACATCTGGAGACATTTTTGGGCAGAGCCTCAGGCCGGTGTGCATGTGGTGTATTTTCAGGGAGAGCTCAGGGAGCTGAGTGTGGGGCTGGGGGAGTGAAATGAAGAGGGGGGAGCCAAATCAAGGGTACATTGCTTGACGTGATCTCCATCCTGCTAGAAGCTTCTGGGGAGTTTATGTGTTTTTGCAGACTCTCCAGGCTTATGGCTAAGGAGGACTGCTCCAAGGCTCCTTAGCGGTCCTGCACTTCTGAGCTGGGAGCAGACTAGGACCTGCTGTAGTGAGGGGAGGTGGAGGGAGTATGAGATGGGGCACTAGAGCAAGGGGCAGACCCAGTGGGCCAGTGCTGAGATGCCCACCACACCATCAACAGACACTGACACATACCTGGTGAGGATTGTAGAGAAGGCAATGGCAACCCACTCCAATACTCTAGCCTGGAACAGCCCATGGATGGAAGAGCCTGGTAGGCTGCAGCCCATGGGGTTGCGAACAGTCAGACACGACTGAGCGACTTCACTAGCACTTTTCACGCACTGAAGGAGGAAATGGCAACCCACTTCAGTGTTCTTTCCTGGAGAATCCCAGGGACGGGGGAGCCTGGTGAGCTACCGTCTATGGGATTGCACAGAGTCAGACACAACTGAAGCGACTTAGCAGCAGCAGCAGCGGTGAGGATTGGCAAACCCCCTGCCTTCAGGCCATCATTGTCTGGCTGGGGAAAAAAGACAGGATTCTTCCAAACAGTTGGTGAGGCCAGGACCTTACATAACCCAGCTGCACACCCACTGAGCAACAGATGACAATGTCAGAGCTAGAAGAAGCTTCAAGGAGCCTCTTGTTAATTCCAGTCCAACCTTCTCACTTACAGAGAAAATTGAGGTTCATGTATTCATTTGTTCAACAACTATGCCCATTTATTATAGTAAAATGAGAGAGAAGTTACTTGTCTTCAGAAGGCAGCCAATGTTTTGGGTGATTCACCAGGAAGTCCTAGAGGACTGGCCGGGGTGGGGGATGGGCGGGGCAGGCTTGGAGCACCTCTGCTGACTTACCGCACCACTTGGAGGGTGATTCCCAGTTATTCTGGACACATCAAGGAAGACCTGGCCTTTGCTGGAGACTTGGCCGTCCTCCCTCAATGTTAATGGGTATTGATCTACAAATAAACTCTCCAGTACAAGAGATGAGGACTTTTTAAAGAACAAGCATCAGTTCATGTAGAATTTGGAGTCCTACAGTAACATGGATACTGTGTCTGTACTTTTGGTTCTGTTTAACCTTGAGCGGTTCGTCTTTCCTCTCTCTCAGCCTAAATTTCCCCATGTTTTTAACCCAGCTAGACTCACTAAGAGTTGGACACGACTGAGCGACTTCACTTTCACTTTTCACTTTCACACACTGGAGAAGGAAATGGCAGCCCACTCCAGTGTTCTTTTCTGGAGAATCCCAGGGACGGGGGAGCCTGGTGGGCTGCCGTCTATGGGGTCACACAGAGTTGGACATGATTGAAGCGACTTAGCAGCAGCATCAGCAGCAGAGTCTTCCAGAAAGGCAAGCTTTGTTGAATGCATGAACCAACCCACATAACAGTCAAATTTAGAAAGATGGTAATGATGACCCTATATGCGAGACAGCAAAAGAGACACAGATGTAAAGAACAGACTTCTGGACTCTGTGGGAGAAGGCGAGGGTGGGATGATTTGAGAGAATAGCATTGAAACATGTATATTATCATATGTGAAACAGATCACCAGTCCAGGCTCGATGCATGAGACAGGGCGCTCAGGGATGGTGCACTGGGATGACCCTGAGGGATGGGATGGGGAGGGATGTGAGAAGGGGGTTCAGGATGGGGAACACATGTATACCCATGGCTGATTCATGTCGATGTATGGCAAAAACCACTACAATATTGTAAAGTAATTAGCCTCCAATTAAAATAAATAAATTAATTTAAAAAACACAAACAAACAAACAAGAAAGTAGCCTTGGAGATAATCTTACCTTGTTTAAAGATGGGGAAATTGAGTCCCAGGGAGAGAAAGCATGAATTGCCCTCCAAACACCTATAAGCAAGTGAAGGAGGCAGACATGTAACTAATATATACAAGGTGACAAGTATTAGAGCAAGGATGTGTGCCAGCAGTATAAGCATAATGAGAGGGGTGATGGAATCTGTCCAGGCTTCTGTGGATGGTGGAGAGTGGGCTGGAAAAAGCCTTAAATTCCCCCAGATGCCACAGAAGTGTCTGTTAGTATCATATTCTTTAATTTTTCAATTTTTAAAAATTTATTTCTAATTGGAGGTTAATTGCTTTACAATGTTGTATTGGTTTCTGCTGCACAATAACATGAATCAGCCGTAAGCATACCTATATTCCCTTCTTCTCAAACCTTCCTCCCACATCTACCCCCAATTCCACCCCTCTAGATCATCATAGCGCACCAGACTGAGCTCCCTGTGTTATACTGCCACTTCTCATTAGCAGCCTCATATTCTTTCTTCCCTCCCTCTCTGCTTCTGTCCCTCCTTCCCCTTCTGTAACCATGAGGGTTCTGGGTTGCCCACAATAGACCTGTGCTCTGACTGTCTAGAGCAAGATATGGGTCCTTACAGAATCGAGGGAGGCACCAGGGAAATGAGCTGGAACCACAGGCCACCAGGCAGACAGCTGAGGCCATGTGACAGGACTCTGTGGCCATCAGCGTGGACGCCAGATGCCACTACTGGCCCTGTTGCTTCTGCTGCACCCAAGCCATCTGACCAGCCCTGCTTCCAAGTGTCTCTCACTCTAGTCTAAATCCCTGATAGGAGATCCCTTCTTCTGAACTTTGGGCATCATCTAGCCATTGGCTGCCCAGGCTAAAGGGAACAAGTCAGGGCCTTTCAGCTCTCCTGGAGGAGACAGGGCCAGCTTTCTCCAAAGCGCACACAGTGGCCCTTCCCTGAAACATGGGGAAGAGGCCCAGATATCGGGTCCCTCCTACTCCGTGTTCTGCCCTCTCTTAGCCTCCCTGCACTCACCCTGCGTAGGGTATGGCCCAAGCCGCAAAGAGCTCATGGCCCATGAGGAGGCCACTTGAGACTGAGTCCTCCCAAAACCCCAGGCTGGGCCCAGGGCTGATCTCTTGTATTCCAGGAATCTCTGAGAAGTGAGTCTGGCCCAGCAGTGCCCTGCATCTCCAGAGAGCATCTTCGTGAGCGTTCTGACGTTTGTGTTCTGACGCATCCTACAAATGTCAGGACCAAAGAGAACTTGATCAGAAGAGGACACTTCTGCAAAGTGGCGAGTGCTCACTCCACCCCCAGCCTCTGAAGTGAGCGGTTGAGGATACCAAGGCCACAAGAGGACCTGAATTAGTGTACTCTTCTCCCTCTCCTCTCCCTGCACAAGCTTCTCTCAAGAAGTGACAACACGAAGCGTCACCTCCCTCCTGTCTATGCTAGATAAGCCTGTCACACACAACAGGTGATGTTCGTGGGTCTGCACCTTGTTTTTTCTTCCTTGGCAGTGTATCTTGGTGATACACTGGCCCTCCATGTCAGGGCACCTAGAAGTCTCATTCTTTGTGATAGCTGCAGAATATATGCCTTATTTATTTACCTAGTCTGCTTTGATGGAGAGTTTGATGGTTTTCATGCTTTGCTTGCTCTTACAGTTTTTTTTTTTTTTTTTTTT
>SJYW01007346.1:612996-629455 GCA_006410735.1 Raphicerus campestris
CGACTTAGCAGCAGCATCAGCAGCAGAGTCTTCCAGAAAGGCAAGCTTTGTTGAATGCATGAACCAACCCACATAACAGTCAAATTTAGAAAGATGGTAATGATGACCCTATATGCGAGACAGCAAAAGAGACACAGATGTAAAGAACAGACTTCTGGACTCTGTGGGAGAAGGCGAGGGTGGGATGATTTGAGAGAATAGCATTGAAACATGTATATTATCATATGTGAAACAGATCACCAGTCCAGGCTCGATGCATGAGATAGGGCACTCAGGGATGGTGCACTGGGATGACCCTGAGGGATGGGATGGGGAGGGATGTGAGAAGGGGGTTCAGGATGGGGAACACATGTATACCCATGGCTGATTCATGTCGATGTATGGCAAAAACCACTACAATATTGTAAAGTAATTAGCCTCCAATTAAAATAAATAAATTAATTTAAAAAACACAAACAAACAAACAAGAAAGTAGCCTTGGAGATAATCTTACCTTGTTTAAAGATGGGGAAATTGAGTCCCAGGGAGAGAAAGCATGAATTGCCCTCCAAACACCTATAAGCAAGTGAAGGAGGCAGACATGTAACTAATATATACAAGGTGACAAGTATTAGAGCAAGGATGTGTGCCAGCAGTATAAGCATAATGAGAGGGGTGATGGAATCTGTCCAGGCTTCTGTGGATGGTGGAGAGTGGGCTGGAAAAAGCCTTAAATTCCCCCAGATGCCACAGAAGTGTCTGTTAGTATCATATTCTTTAATTTTTCAATTTTTAAAAATTTATTTCTAATTGGAGGTTAATTGCTTTACAATGTTGTATTGGTTTCTGCTGCACAATAACATGAATCAGCCGTAAGCATACCTATATTCCCTTCTTCTCAAACCTTCCTCCCACATCTACCCCCAATTCCACCCCTCTAGATCATCATAGCGCACCAGACTGAGCTCCCTGTGTTATACTGCCACTTCTCATTAGCAGCCTCATATTCTTTCTTCCCTCCCTCTCTGCTTCTGTCCCTCCTTCCCCTTCTGTAACCATGAGGGTTCTGGGTTGCCCACAATAGACCTGTGCTCTGACTGTCTAGAGCAAGATATGGGTCCTTACAGAATCGAGGGAGGCACCAGGGAAATGAGCTGGAACCACAGGCCACCAGGCAGACAGCTGAGGCCATGTGACAGGACTCTGTGGCCATCAGCGTGGACGCCAGATGCCACTACTGGCCCTGTTGCTTCTGCTGCACCCAAGCCATCTGACCAGCCCTGCTTCCAAGTGTCTCTCACTCTAGTCTAAATCCCTGATAGGAGATCCCTTCTTCTGAACTTTGGGCATCATCTAGCCATTGGCTGCCCAGGCTAAAGGGAACAAGTCAGGGCCTTTCAGCTCTCCTGGAGGAGACAGGGCCAGCTTTCTCCAAAGCGCACACAGTGGCCCTTCCCTGAAACATGGGGAAGAGGCCCAGATATCGGGTCCCTCCTACTCCGTGTTCTGCCCTCTCTTAGCCTCCCTGCACTCACCCTGCGTAGGGTATGGCCCAAGCCGCAAAGAGCTCATGGCCCATGAGGAGGCCACTTGAGACTGAGTCCTCCCAAAACCCCAGGCTGGGCCCAGGGCTGATCTCTTGTATTCCAGGAATCTCTGAGAAGTGAGTCTGGCCCAGCAGTGCCCTGCATTTCCAGAGAGCATCTTCGTGAGCGTTCTGACGTTTGTGTTCTGACGCATCCTACAAATGTCAGGACCAAAGAGAACTTGATCAGAAGAGGACACTTCTGCAAAGTGGCGAGTGCTCACTCCACCCCCAGCCTCTGAAGTGAGCGGTTGAGGATACCAAGGCCACAAGAGGACCTGAATTAGTGTACTCTTCTCCCTCTCCTCTCCCTGCACAAGCTTCTCTCAAGAAGTGACAACACGAAGCGTCACCTCCCTCCTGTCTATGCTAGATAAGCCTGTCACACACAACAGGTGATGTTCGTGGGTCTGCACCTTGTTTTTTCTTCCTTGGCAGTGTATCTTGGTGATACACTGGCCCTCCATGTCAGGGCACCTAGAAGTCTCATTCTTTGTGATAGCTGCAGAATATATGCCTTATTTATTTACCTAGTCTGCTTTGATGGAGAGTTTGATGGTTTTCATGCTTTGCTTGCTCTTACAGTTTTTTTTTTTTTTTTTTTTTTTTTGTGTACGTGACTGTATTTGGGCTTCCCAGGTGGCTCAGTGGTAAAGAATCCATCTGCCAATGCAGGAAACCCAGGTTCAATCCCTGGGTCAGGAAGATCCCCTGGAGTAGGAAATGGCAACCCATTCTAGTATTCTTGTCTGGAAAATTCCAGGGACAGAGGAACCTGGCAGTCTACAGTCCATGGGATTGCAAAGAGTTGGAGATGACTAAGCGGCTGAGCAAGCACACGTGCACGTGATTGTATTTGGAGGAGAAATTCCTAGGAGTAGAATGCCTGGATTAACTAGTATGCACACTAAAAATGTTATCAGATATTGCCAAACTGCGCCTGAGTAGAGGTTGTATCAGTGTGCACTCCCAAGGGCAATGTATGAAAATGGGTTCTGGTTCGATACCTCAGGATGTCTGGACTGTGGGGAGGTAGGAGAGGTGACGTGTTTGCTTATCAGAAACCACCAAGATAGCAATGCCTGGTACTTGACTGGGAAGATATTTTCATAGTTCTCTGGGTGTGTTATAAATGTTCATTTTCCGAATGCAAAGCATTTTGTCATGATTTTTCCCTTTTGATGGCAAAATTGGTCTCAAGGGCCTCCCTTCGCCCTCGGGGTGGTGGCTTTCACGGTAAAGGAGAGATAGCAGAACTTTCCTCTGACCATGCACTCCCCTGCATTTCAAACTGATTGGCCTTGTGGCAAGTTCATTGCTCAGCCAACAGGAAATGGCATCAGCCCAAATACATCACTCTGGAGCAAGCATTCCTTCACTTGCTCACTAGCCTGCATCTGTCAGTCCTTCTGTCCATCCAGCTATCTATTCATCCATCTATCCATCTATCCCTCTCTTCTTNAGGAAATGGCAGCAGCCCAAATACATCACTCTGGAGCAAGCATTCCTTCACTTGCTCACTAGCCTGCATCTGTCAGTCCTTCTGTCCATCCAGCTATCTATTCATCCATCTATCCATCTATCCCTCTCTTCTTTCATGAAACATTTATGAGTACCTGCTCTCAGTTAGGCACTGGTATATGTGCTCAGAGAGCTACGTCCCATCAGGGTGATAGGAAGGGATGTAGAAATGCAAACAACCAACAGTATTGTGATGCAGAGGAAGGCTGGTTACAGCAGATCCACTTATTACAGAGCTGCACTGTTCTGGGCCCCTGTACATGGGATGCAGAAATGCTGGAGGGAACCATCCTCCTTCCCCTAAGGAGATCAGGGTCTCCCAGGGAGGAAGGGTAGTCACTATTTCCTAGTATCAGGGAAATGCCCTCTACATGTAGGAGTACTGAGGAAGGGATTTGTTCTTGGTGGGGGTGAAAGAATGTCACATTATTTTATTTGCTTTGCATGCTAAGTCACTTTAGTCATGTCTGACTCTTTGCAGTCCTATAGGTTGCAGCCTGCCAAGCTCTTCTGTCCATGGGATTCTCTCTAGGCAAGAACACTGGAGTCAGTTGCCGTGCTCTCCTCCAGAGGATCTTCCTGGTCTAGGGATCGAACCAGCATCTCATGTCTCCTGCATTGACAGGAGAGTTCTTGACCACTAGCGCTACCTGGGAAGCCAGTTAAACTGGCTGCAAGCCCCCATGTGTCAGGATAGAGGAGAAATTCATAGCTGCCATGTTCTGGGCTGGCCACCCCTGGGGTGAGCTTTCAGGGGTCAGCACTCCGGTCTTCTGCATCACTGGTTCCTCTAAGTTCCCATCCCAGCAGGAGTGGTTCCTCTGCCTCCATGTGGACTGAAGCTGGAGGTCTTTACTAAGGTGGGAAACCTCAGGATGTAGGGTCAGCCTCCCTAGGGACCTCCCATACAAGGTCTGTTATCTGTTGGGGGAGGCGTTCAGATGAAAGCGTGGGTTCCTGCCATCTCAGAGACCATACTTTCAGAGTTTCTAAATTTCAGTTCCTAGGTCTATGCAACGGAGAAGGCGATGGCTCCCCACTCCAGTACTCTTGCCTGGAAAATCCCATGGGCGGAGGAGCCTGGTAGGCTGCAATCCATGGGGTCGTGAAGAGTCAGACATGACTGAGCGACTTCACTTTCACTTTTCACTTTCATGCATTGGAGAAGGAAATGGCAACCCACTCCAGTGTTCTTGCCCAGAGAATCCCAGGGACGGGGGAGCCTGGTGGGCTGCTGTCTATGGGGTCGCACAGAGTCGGACACAACTGAAGCGACTTAGCAGCAGCAGCAGCAGCAGGTCTATGCAAAATAGAATTGGCCATCCCCTCTTTAGGCATGCTTGTGTATGCCCTGGAGTGGATGCTGTGTTACTCAGACCCCCATTCTAGGCAGAGGCACTTGCTTCTCCAGCTGCCTGGAGTAAGCAGTGGCTGCAATGGCAGGATCACTGCAGTCCTTTCTGGCAGTTGCCTTCAGCTGGAGCCAGAAGCTCTGCCTAAGGCCCACACCCTTGCTGGGAGTGGCCCACACTCTAGGTCTTGGGAGCAGGGTAAAGGCCAATCTTCTTGCTTCATTTGTGACAGCTCTGAAAGGCCATCAGTTCAGTGTTCCTCATAGAATTAGCTGAGGACTCCATTGTGATTACAGCTCAGTATAAGTCTGCCCTCTGTCCAGTCTTGCTTCCGTCATTTCCTCACAGGTGTCAACCTTCTGCATGCAAACCTTAGACATACCCTGTGCATTTTCTCTATGTCTGTTTCCTCCAATAAAACTGGGGCCATGTGTTCTCCACACCAGGGTCCCCAGCACATAGCACAGAACAATGATGTCTTAAGATTAGTGCAGGTGCTATCAGAGTCCAGAGCAGAAAATACCCAGCTAAGATGGGTGGCTTCCAGGCAGAGGTGGCGTCTGAGCCAAGTCCAGTACTAGCCCTTTGTGAGCCAACTCGACTGGCCAGCAAAGCACAGAGGTCTTGGCTCGGATGAGGGGTTCCAGGACTAGTACCCATCCCCAGGCTGCAGGTTCCTGAAGAGGGTGGTGATTACAAGTTCCCAATGGCCTCCAGGTGACACCTAAGCCTCAGGCTGAAGGCTGAGAATTCACAGGGAGGGAAGTGTGAACAACCAGTTCCTTTAGTGCAGAGTACGGCAAGAGGGATGGAAGCCAAGCTGCCCCTGGACTCTCCAGCCCATGTGGGCAGGAAGAGGGAGGCCCAGGCATCTCCAGCCCCACTGTTTGCAAAGACAGTGTGGGAAGGAAAGGCGAAGCGCTGCAAACAGACATCTAGAGCTGAAGAGTAGTTTGCGGAGAGCTGTTCAGAAGGGTGGACAGACACGGGGTAGAAACAAGAGCTGGTCAAGAAGGGAGGGTTGAGGTAAAGAGGCACCAAGGAGAGGCAAAGAGATCTCAGCAGTCAGAGGGGTTAGTCGTTACTTGGTTATCAGGGAGGTTGAGGCCAAGGGAAGCCACGGGCTGGTTTGGGGAGACCCCTGGTGGCCTATGAAAGGCTGGTCAGGGCACTGATTGAGAGCACAGGTTTTAGAATCAGAGCTGGCTTCAGGCTGTAGTTTCTTTACTTCCTGCCTATATGACCTTGAGCAAATCACTTAACCTCTCTGGTTTCTATGTCTCAGTTCAGTTCAGTTCAGTCGCTCAGTCGTGTCCGACTCTTTGCAACCCCATGAATCGCAGCACGCCAGGCCTCCCTGTCCATCACCAACTCCCGGAGTTCACTCAGACTCACGTCCATCAAGTCCGTGATGCCATCCAGCCATCTCATCCTCAGTCGTCCCCTTCTCCTCCTGCCCCCAGTCCCTCCCAGCCTCAGAGTCTTTTCCAATGAGTCAGCTCTTCTTATGAGGTGCCTAAAGTACTGGAGTTTCAGCTTTAGCATCATTCCTTCCAAAGAAATCCCAGGGCTGATCTCCTTCAGAATGGACTGGTTGGACAGATCTGATAAATGTGGTTGTTACAAAGACTAAAGGACACAACAGTTAGAAAAGCACTTGGCACAGTGCTTCGCTGTGGATAGTTCCAGTCACTAACAACTTCTGTGGAANATCTGATAAATGTGGTTGTTACAAAGACTAAAGGACACAACAGTTAGAAAAGCACTTGGCACAGTGCTTCGCTGTGGATAGTTCCAGTCACTAACAACTTCTGTGGAAGGTGAGGCCAGAGAGGAGAATGTGCTTGAGAGGGGCCAGGGTGAGAAAGGCTTTGTAAGGCTGGGGGTGGGGTGTGCTGCTGTGTGGATGGGGCCAGGAATGAACAGAGCTGACGTTTCCAATGTGGGCAAGGGTAGCTGATCCTGGAGGTGTGGCAGGTGCACAGAAGCAGAGAGGGGGGAGTGTGGAAGCATCCTTAGTCCCTCTGGGCTCGGAGGCAGGGCCCTCATTGACAGTGACACAAAGCCATTTCCCCTTATCATGGTCTGCTTATGGCCATAAAATATGGCATGACACTAAATTTGGCCATCAAGTAAATGGTATAAAGAAATAATTGGAAAATGGATCTGGAAGGAGTGGAATTTTTCCCTGGGCTACTGCTGTCTGTGCCCCACTCTGAGTAATCTGCAGAGCCAGGCAAGTAAGTATGTCAGGCTTAGGTGTGATGAGAAACTTTACCTTAAAAAGAGCCTGAAATTACCCATGATGGTGGAACAGCCTTTGTCTCCTGAACAGAAGGAGGAAGAAAGACCTTGAGTGTTCCCTGGGGGTCGGGGGGAGGGAAGGGTGTTAAATGTTAAAGGGGCACCATAGTCTCTTCCCTGGGTGGGCAAGACTCACGGTCCCACCTGGGGAGGGGTCACCATGTGCTGGGATGGGGGTACACTAGGCTTGGNACTGTGTGAGCTGTGTCTGGCATCGCCCTTTGAGTTTGTGTCTGTGCTCAGGAAAGGTTTCACTGAGTAATGCATGCTTTGTCTTTGAAAACCTCACCATAGAAGCATCCTACCCTTCCCTTGTCACATTAATGTGAAAGTTGTTCTCAGTCCTGACCCCATCCTTTGGTTTCTCAGGGCACATGGCCCATGCAGGAAACTTCTCAACTGCCCTCCCAAAAGAGGTACCCATTTTTCACCAGGGAGCATGTGGAAAGCACCAGCGGGGGCTTGTTTGTCTGATGTGTTCTCCAAATGATTGAGAAGCCACGGATGAGACGTCTGAGATGAGTGGCAGGGTTTCAGGCCCCACTGCCTTGCTGGTTGGAGCCCTCGTGGGTCCTCCACCTATTCCTTGTCCACCCCTATCCCTCTCCCCAGTGTTCCTTTGAGAGTTGCTCCATCACATTATCCCTAACCATCTCTCTAACCCCTGTTCCATATCCCACTAAAGCTCTGACTTAGTTAGTTCCTGCCCCAGTTCAGTCAGGTTTCACATCCCCCCTTTTTTCCCCTCACTTTTTTAAATTAGAGGAAAATTCATACTTCGTTGGTATATGGACATTGACAAAAACATGTAGTCATATAATCATCCCATATACAAGATACAGGACGGTTCCAATTCCCCTCAGGAGGACTTCATGCTGGCCCTTTGTAGTCATTTCCTCCCCTAGCCTCTAGCCCCTGATAATTACTGATTTGTTCCTATAATTTGGTCTTTCCAGAATGTCATAAATGTCCATGATATTTTCCAAACTGTCACAGCATCCTACAGTGTGCACTCCTTTGAGTCTGGCTTCTTTCTCTCAGCATAATGCATTGAATTTCATCATGTTGTTGAATCTATTGGTTGTTCATTTCTCTTTATTGCTGAATAGTATTTCATTGTGTGAATGGAACACGGTGTGCTCATTCATTCATCAGCTGAAAGAAGTGTTGAGCTGTTTCCAGTTTTGGGTGATTAGAAATAAAGTCATTGTAAACACTTGTGTGCAAGTTTTTGTGTGAACATATGTTCCATTTCATATGTTACCTAGGAGTGGGATTGCTGTGTCATGTGATAAATTTTATTTAATTTTACAAGAAATGTCCCATTTCTTTTCCAAAGTGGCCATACCATTTTGTATGTATGTATACACAAGCAACATATGAGTTTGTACTTATGTACAGCAAGGAGATCAAACCAGTCAATCCTAAAGGAAATCAACCCTGAATATCCTTTGGAAGGACTGATGCTGAAGCTGAAGCTCCAGTACTTTGGCCACCTGATGCCAGCTCANTATTCTTGTCTGGAAAATTCCAGGGACAGAGGAACCTGGCAGTCTACAGTCCATGGGATTGCAAAGAGTTGGAGATGACTAAGCGGCTGAGCAAGCACACGTGCACGTGATTGTATTTGGAGGAGAAATTCCTAGTAGTAGAATGCCTGGATTAACTAGTATGCACACTAAAAATGTTATCAGATATTGCCAAACTGCGCCTGAGTAGAGGTTGTATCAGTGTGCACTCCCAAGGGCAATGTATGAAAATGGGTTCTGGTTCGATACCTCAGGATGTCTGGACTGTGGGGAGGTAGGAGAGGTGACGTGTTTGCTTATCAGAAACCACCAAGATAGCAATGCCTGGTACTTGACTGGGAAGATATTTTCATAGTTCTCTGGGTGTGTTATAAATGTTCATTTTCCGAATGCAAAGCATTTTGTCATGATTTTTCCCTTTTGATGGCAAAATTGGTCTCAAGGGCCTCCCTTCGCCCTCGGGGTGGTGGCTTTCACGGTAAAGGAGAGATAGCAGAACTTTCCTCTGACCATGCACTCCCCTGCATTTCAAACTGATTGGCCTTGTGGCAAGTTCATTGCTCAGCCAACAGGAAATGGCATCAGCCCAAATACATCACTCTGGAGCAAGCATTCCTTCACTTGCTCACTAGCCTGCATCTGTCAGTCCTTCTGTCCATCCAGCTATCTATTCATCCATCTATCCATCTATCCCTCTCTTCTTTCATGAAACATTTATGAGTACCTGCTCTCAGTTAGGCACTGGTATATGTGCTCAGAGAGCTACGTCCCATCAGGGTGATAGGAAGGGATGTAGAAATGCAAACAACCAACAGTACTGTGATGCAGAGGAAGGCTGGTTACAGCAGATCCACTTATTACAGAGCTGCACTGTTCTGGGCCCCTGTACATGGGATGCAGAAATGCTGGAGGGAACCATCCTCCTTCCCCTAAGGAGATCAGGGTCTCCCAGGGAGGAAGGGTAGTCACTATTTCCTAGTATCAGGGAAATGCCCTCTACATGTAGGAGCACTGAGGAAGGGATTTGTTCTTGGTGGGGGTGAAAGAATGTCACATTATTTTATTTGCTTTGCATGCTAAGTCACTTTAGTCATGTCTGACTCTTTGCAGTCCTATAGGTTGCAGCCTGCCAAGCTCTTCTGTCCATGGGATTCTCTCTAGGCAAGAACACTGGAGTCAGTTGCCGTGCTCTCCTCCAGAGGATCTTCCTGGTCTAGGGATCGAACCAGCATCTCATGTCTCCTGCATTGACAGGAGAGTTCTTGACCACTAGCGCTACCTGGGAAGCCAGTTAAACTGGCTGCAAGCCCCCATGTGTCAGGATAGAGGAGAAATTCATAGCTGCCATGTTCTGGGCTGGCCACCCCTGGGGTGAGCTTTCAGGGGTCAGCACTCCAGTCTTCTGCATCACTGGTTCCTCTAAGTTCCCATCCCAGCAGGAGTGGTTCCTCTGCCTCCATGTGGACTGAAGCTGGAGGTCTTTACTAAGGTGGGAAACCTCAGGATGTAGGGTCAGCCTCCCTAGGGACCTCCCATACAAGGTCTGTTATCTGTTGGGGGAGGCGTTCAGATGAAAGCGTGGGTTCCTGCCATCTCAGAGACCATACTTTCAGAGTTTCTAAATTTCAGTTCCTAGGTCTATGCAACGGAGAAGGCGATGGCTCCCCACTCCAGTACTCTTGCCTGGAAAATCCCATGGGCGGAGGAGCCTGGTAGGCTGCAATCCATGGGGTCGTGAAGAGTCAGACATGACTGAGCGACTTCACTTTCACTTTTCACTTTCATGCATTGGAGAAGGAAATGGCAACCCACTCCAGTGTTCTTGCCCAGAGAATCCCAGGGACGGGGGAGCCTGGTGGGCTGCTGTCTATGGGGTCGCACAGAGTCGGACACAACTGAAGCGACTTAGCAGCAGCAGCAGCAGCAGGTCTATGCAAAATAGAATTGGCCATCCCCTCTTTAGGCATGCTTGTGTATGCCCTGGAGTGGATGCTGTGTTACCCAGACCCCCATTCTAGGCAGAGGCACTTGCTTCTCCAGCTGCCTGGAGTAAGCAGTGGCTGCAATGGCAGGATCACTGCAGTCCTTTCTGGCAGTTGCCTTCAGCTGGAGCCAGAAGCTCTGCCTAAGGCCCACACCCTTGCTGGGAGTGGCCCACACTCTAGGTCTTGGGAGCAGGGTAAAGGCCAATCTTCTTGCTTCATTTGTGACAGCTCTGAAAGGCCATCAGTTCAGTGTTCCTCATAGAATTAGCTGAGGACTCCATTGTGATTACAGCTCAGTATAAGTCTGCCCTCTGTCCAGTCTTGCTTCCGTCATTTCCTCACAGGTGTCAACCTTCTGCATGCAAACCTTAGACATACCCTGTGCATTTTCTCTATGTCTGTTTCCTCCAATAAAACTGGGGCCATGTGTTCTCCACACCAGGGTCCCCAGCACATAGCACAGAACAATGATGTCTTAAGATTAGTGCAGGTGCTATCAGAGTCCAGAGCAGAAAATACCCAGCTAAGATGGGTGGCTTCCAGGCAGAGGTGGCGTCTGAGCCAAGTCCAGTACTAGCCCTTTGTGAGCCAACTCGACTGGCCAGCAAAGCACAGAGGTCTTGGCTCGGATGAGGGGTTCCAGGACTAGTACCCATCCCCAGGCTGCAGGTTCCTGAAGAGGGTGGTGATTACAAGTTCCCAATGGCCTCCAGGTGACACCTAAGCCTCAGGCTGAAGGCTGAGAATTCACAGGGAGGGAAGTGTGAACAACCAGTTCCTTTAGTGCAGAGTACGGCAAGAGGGATGGAAGCCAAGCTGCCCCTGGACTCTCCAGCCCATGTGGGCAGGAAGAGGGAGGCCCAGGCATCTCCAGCCCCACTGTTTGCAAAGACAGTGTGGGAAGGAAAGGCGAAGCGCTGCAAACAGACATCTAGAGCTGAAGAGTAGTTTGCGGAGAGCTGTTCAGAAGGGTGGACAGACACGGGGTAGAAACAAGAGCTGGTCAAGAAGGGAGGGTTGAGGTAAAGAGGCACCAAGGAGAGGCAAAGAGATCTCAGCAGTCAGAGGGGTTAGTCGTTACTTGGTTATCAGGGAGGTTGAGGCCAAGGGAAGCCACGGGCTGGTTTGGGGAGACCCCTGGTGGCCTATGAAAGGCTGGTCAGGGCACTGATTGAGAGCACAGGTTTTAGAATCAGAGCTGGCTTCAGGCTGTAGTTTCTTTACTTCCTGCCTATATGACCTTGAGCAAATCACTTAACCTCTCTGGTTTCTATGTCTCAGTTCAGTTCAGTTCAGTCGCTCAGTCGTGTCCGACTCTTTGCGACCCCATGAATCGCAGCACGCCAGGCCTCCCTGTCCATCACCAACTCCCGGAGTTCACTCAGACTCACGTCCATCAAGTCCGTGATGCCATCCAGCCATCTCATCCTCAGTCGTCCCCTTCTCCTCCTGCCCCCAGTCCCTCCCAGCCTCAGAGTCTTTTCCAATGAGTCAGCTCTTCTTATGAGGTGCCTAAAGTACTGGAGTTTCAGCTTTAGCATCATTCCTTCCAAAGAAATCCCAGGGCTGATCTCCTTCAGAATGGACTGGTTGGACAGATCTGATAAATGTGGTTGTTACAAAGACTAAAGGACACAACAGTTAGAAAAGCACTTGGCACAGTGCTTCGCTGTGGATAGTTCCAGTCACTAACAACTTCTGTGGAAGGTGAGGCCAGAGAGGAGAATGTGCTTGAGAGGGGCCAGGGTGAGAAAGGCTTTGTAAGGCTGGGGGTGGGGTGTGCTGCTGTGTGGATGGGGCCAGGAATGAACAGAGCTGACGTTTCTAATGTGGGCAAGGGTAGCTGATCCTGGAGGTGTGGCAGGTGCACAGAAGCAGAGAGGGGGGAGTGTGGAAGCATCCTTAGTCCCTCTGGGCTCGGAGGCAGGGCCCTCATTGACAGTGACACAAAGCCATTTCCCCTTATCATGGTCTGCTTATGGCCATAAAATATGGCATGACACTAAATTTGGCCATCAAGTAAATGGTATAAAGAAATAATTGGAAAATGGATCTGGAAGGAGTGGAATTTTTCCCTGGGCTACTGCTGTCTGTGCCCCATTCTGAGTAATCTGCAGAGCCAGGCAAGTAAGTATGTCAGGCTTAGGTGTGATGAGAAACTTTACCTTAAAAAGAGCCTGAAATTACCCATGATGGTGGAACAGCCTATGTCTCCTGAACAGAAGGAGGAAGAAAGACCTTGAGTGTTCCCTGGGGGTCGGGGGGAGGGAAGGGTGTTAAATGTTAAAGGGGCACCATAGTCTCTTCCCTGGGTGGGCAAGACTCACGGTCCCACCTGGGGAGGGGTCACCATGTGCTGGGATGGGGGTACACTAGGCTTGGCAGAGAAGGTGGCTGCTTAGGAGAAACATATGCTTTTGCCTGCAAGTCAATTCATCCATCTCTTGGCCCCTGCAATTCATGTCCTTACACCTGACTCTTGGCACACTCCACAAACCAGAGCTCTTGCTTGGATTTTTAGGGGGAAGAAAAGTGGGGTTACTGGAATCTAGGACAGCCCTGGGAGGAAGAACTAGTTTTCCAGTGGATAGAGTGTGAAGAGAATAGAGGGGAACCCTCCTTTCCCATACCCTTGAATCTTTTACAAAGAACCCACAGTATCGTATGGATGTGCCTCTGATGTGCCTCTCTGTGGCTTCAGACCTGGTCATCCCTCATGCCGTCGCCCCCCGGGTGCTTATGGCCCTGAATGCCACTCACCCCTCCCATGGTCCATTGTCCAAGGCACTAAAGTGTTGCAGAACCATACTTTCTCCTTCTGTTGTGCCTTCTGGGCAGGAAGCACTGTTTTAGGTAGCTGTTTTCTCCTTCCTGCCTCCAAAAACAAGTTGGGAGCAGCCTCACGAGGAGCTTCCCAAGAGAAGAGCATCTCCTACAGGCTGGTGGACTTCCATAGCATCAGCTTCACTCTGACAGTTGTTCAAAATAAAGATTCCTGGGCCTTGCCCCAGAACCCCTGAATCAGAATTGTATTTGAAAACCTGGATGCTTGACTTGGTGTTTCCCAGGTGGTGCTAGGGGTAAAGAACGTGCCTTCCAAGGCAGGAGACATGAGACTCAGTCAGGTGTGATCCCTCAGATGGGAAGATCCCTGAAAGAAGGCATGACAACTCACTCCAGTATCCTTGCCTGGAGAATCCCATGGACAGAGGAGGCTGGCAGGCTATAGTCTATGGGGTCATAAAGAGTCAGACATGACTGAAGTGACTTAGCACACACACATACTTGACTTGAGGGGAGAAGTCTCTACTTAGAGTGTTGTATCCCCAGCTAAAGGCAGATAGCCTTACAAGCAATGGTCAAATGCAAGAAAGTTAGAAAATACTTCTCGGCTTTACAAAAAATGGAAAGTATGAAAATTCTCCAAATAAGATATACATGTATTTGTTGTTGCTAAACACTGACAGCATAACAATTAATTTACTAGAAAATAAAAGTGGAATGAGCAAATAGGTAATGAAGAAAGGGAGTATTCTACAAAATCCATTTTTATTCATCTCCATTTGATGTCCATCAAAATGAATCATTGACCATGTAGCAAATAAATAAAAATGTGATACACTTGTGCACATGCATTAGTGGCTTTATGTGCAATAAAGGAAATGGAAGGAGAGAAAAAACTGGAGTAGAGTCAGGATGTGGTAGACCCCTCCTGCCTGCTGCTGGAACACAAAACTCTATGTCCACCTTCCCTCGACAACTGTGTGAGCTGTGTCTGGCATCGCCCTTTGAGTTTGTGTCTGTGCTCAGGAAAGGTTTCACTGAGTAATGCATGCTTCTTCTTTGAAAACCTCACCATAGAAGCATCCTACTCTTCCCTTGTCACATTAATGTGAAAGTTGTTCTCAGTCCTGACCTTATCCTTTGGTTTCTCAGGGCACATGGCCAGTGCAGGGACCTTCTCAACTGCCCTCCCAAAAGAGGTAGCCATTTTTCACCTGGGAGCATGTGGAAAGCACCAGCGGGGGCTTGTTTGTCTGATGTGTTCTCCAAATGATTGTCAGACACATCGAGTGGGAGAAGCCACGGATGAGACGTCTGAGATGAGCGGCAGGGTTTCAGGCCCCACTGCCTTGCTGGTTGGAGCCCTTGTGGGTCCTCCACCTGTTCCTTGTCCACCCCCATCCCTCTCCCCAGTGTTCCTTTGAGGGTTGCTCCATCACATTATCCCTAACCATCTCTCTAACCCCTGCTCCAAATCCCACTACAGCTCTGACTTAGTTAGTTCCTGCCCCAGTTCAGTCAGGTTTCACATCCCCCCTTTTTTCCCCTCACTTTTTTAAATTAGAGGAAAATTCATACTTCGTTGGTATATGGACATTGACAAAAACATGTAGTCATATAATCATCCCATATACAAGATACAGGACGGTTCCAATTCCCCTCANACCTCCCACCCCACCCCGGCCTCACATTTTAACTTGCAGAGAGACTACAGTCCCCACCACAAATCCTCTCTCTGTGAAACCAGGGCATCTTGCTCTCTGCCTTCTCTGGAACTCTGTCCTGGCTTGCTTAGACTGTATCTCAGCAGCTAAGGAGACTGAACCTTCCTTCCTCTGTGCCTCTGAGAGCCCAGCAGAGAGGAAGGGGGCTGGTAAGGAGCCCAGTGAGAGAGGGAACTAGTTCTGGTGGGCTTGGCTCTGGGAAATCTGCTCACCCCCATCTTCAGTGGCAACTTCACTCTTGTGAGCAGAAAGCCCTATGCTGGCACATCCATGAGGAAAGCTGAGTGAGTCATGTGGACATGTCCACAATGCCCTGACTCTTTGAGGACCCCAGGACCCTCAGCTTTAGGCTCCTGTTTATCCTGTTTCCAAGGATAAGGCAGGAAGGTAGCAGGGGGCTTCTTCCTTGAGTTGCTTTTGTGAAACTTGAGATATTTGTTGGAGATTTTTGGGGACTCAGAACAATGGTTTGTGGTGAACTCTATGGTGAGCCCACCCACCTGGGACCCTCTCCCTCCTGGCAGTCCTCTCCCAGTCATTTCACCGCCCATCTGCTGCCTCCCTCCCATGCCATTTCAGCCCCATAGTCACACGGTGGCTTCAGGGCCAGGCGCTTGGTGCAGAGGGCCCTCAGTCTTGGTCCCTGCCCTCAGGGAGCTCTGATTTGCTTCAGTGATGGCCCTCAGGTGGTTCTGAGCTTCCAGCTTTCTGTCAGGAGCAGTGGCTCTCAGAGTGTGCTCCCATGACCAGCCACATCAGAATCACCTGGATACCTGTCAGACCTAGGAATAAGGAGGTCAGGGAGTGCAGCCCAGCAAGGTGTGTTTTAACAAGCCCTTCATGTGGACCACCACTGCTCAAGGACTGAAGAGGAAATGAGAAGACAGGGCTAGGAGAGGGTGCGGGCTGGGCAGAGGCATCAGGACAGCGTGTCAGCCGGAAGGGCTCCATCTCATAGTGCCATCCTGTGGTTTCTGCACATGAACTACTGCACAGTGGAGGTACGCTCAATGAAGCTTCCCTCTGGGGCCTTGTCCCCCTGCCTATAGCCTGAGTCTAGGGACAAATCAGGACTTCAATACTCCACATACTTCCCACCTCTAAGCCCCAGATCTGTTCCCCATGGCCTGTCAGTTAGGAGAGACCTAAATCTCCTGGTCCAACCATCCAGAGAAGGAAAGGCAGTTAGTCCTGGCCTCACCGCAATTCAGTTCAGTTGCATTCTGTTGCTAAGTTGCTTCAGTTGTGTCCGACTCTATGCAACCCCGTATAGAGGATCCTAATTTATCTTATCTCGAATTCACCCCCTTAAGTGAGGACAGCCTGGAGCCTCTGGATCCAAGTTCTTTTGCATAATCAGGGTGTTGAGAATCTAGGCAAGGAGAATGAATAGGAGTAGGGAGGGATGGTGACAAGGAAGACAGGGAAGGAAATAGGTGGGAACAGCTTATAATCACCTGGCCAGCCCCCACTGGAACCATCTCTGTGTGGACAGTCCAGCCTAGAGGCTCAGAGAGCAGGTTAAGGTAAAACCAGATGGAATCTGGAGTCCAAATCCTGCTGGGGAGTCTCAGTGGCTGAGGCCATTCCTGGATGCTGTCTTGGAGAAATCTGGGCAGACAGAAAAACTCACCAAGGACAGGGAGAATCATCAGATCTGAGCATAGAGAACTGAAGGGCAAATTTCACTGATCAG
>SJYW01007346.1:648629-662330 GCA_006410735.1 Raphicerus campestris
CTTAATAAAATTATACTGGGATAACTGAATAGCCGCATGGAAAAAAATTATAGATTTTAACCTATACTGTAAACAAATGAAACATCCCAAGCTCATTAAAAACTTAATTGTTAAATAATAATATTTAAAAATATTATGAACAGTAAAATGGGATATGGGGGTCAAAAGGTACAAATTTCCAGTTATAAAATAAGCAAGTCTTGGGGATATAATGTACAATATGACAATACATAATAATACTGTACTGCATATTTGATAATTGCTAAAGAGTGTACTTTTTTTTTAAGGGAGGGGATATAAGTATACATAGAGTTGGACTGTGAAGAAGGCTGAGCGCCGAAGAATTGATGCTTTTGAACTGTGGTGTTGGAGAAGACTCTTGAGAGTCCCTTGGACTGCAAGGAGATCCAACCAGTCCATTCTGAAGGAGATCAATCCTGGGTGTTCTTTGGAAGGAATGATGCTAAAGCTGAAACTCCAGTACTTTGGCCACCTATGTGAAGCGTTGACTCATTGGAAAAGACTCTGATGCTGGGAGGGATTGTGGGCAGGAGGAGAAGGGGACAACAGAGGATGAGATGGCTGGATGGCATCACCGACTTGATGCACATGAGTTTGAGTGAACTCCGGGAGTTGGTGATGGACAGGGCGGCCTGGTGTGCTGCGATTCATGGGGTCGCAAAGAGTTGGACGCGACAGAGTGACTGAACTGAACTGATAGCTGATTCATTTTATTGTACAGCAGAAACTAACACAATATTGTAAAGCAACTATACTCTAATATTAAAAAAAATAGAGTAAATCTCAAAAGTTTTCATCACAATAAAAAGAATTCTGTAACTATATATGGTGACAGATGTTAACTAGAATTATTATAATAATCATTTGGAAATATATACAAATACTGGAAATATATACAAATACAGTATATATACAAATACTGGATGTAATGGATACATTACATCATACACCTGAAACTAACATAATGTTATATATCAATGATACCTCAATAAAAAGCATTAGAAAATAATACAGGAAAACACTTTTATGGTTTAGGAATAGGAACGACTTTTAAACAAAACTCAAACTTGAAGAAAAGATTTACAGGAATAAGCTAGTAAATTTGAAATTATAACAAACAACTTTGACATGTCAAAAGAAAACACAAAGCTAAAAGATAAGTAATAAAATGAAAGAGCATATTGGCAACATNAAACAAAACTCAAACTTGAAGAAAAGATTTACAGGAATAAGCTAGTAAATTTGAAATTATAACAAACAACTTTGACATGTCAAAAGAAAACACAAAGCTAAAAAGATAAGTAATAAAATGAAAGAGCATATTGGCAACAGATATAATAAAGATTTAACATAGAAAATATATGAAAGACTGACTACCACAAACCAAGAAGAAAAAGAGCACCATTTGATAGAAAAATGATCAATAGATACAAACAAGCAGTCATCAAATAGAAAGTACGAATGGCTAGTAATTACATTAAGAGGACCAACCTCACTGGTAATTAGGGAAATGCAAAGAAAAATGATGATGAGAAAAATTTTCAGCCATTGTATTGGTTAAAATTGAAGTTGGACAGTATGAAGTGTTGATGAGAGCAGGTGTAAAGAAATGGGTTGTTTGTGTACTGATATAGGAAACATACCTGATATAGGATGCTTCATTGGTGGCTCAGATGCTAAACAACCCACCTGCAATATGGAAAACCTGAGTTTAATCCCTGGGTTGGGAAGATCCCCTGGAGAAGGGTATGGCAACCCACTCCAGTGTTCTTGCCTGGAGAATCCCCATGGAGAGAGGAGCCTGGCAGGCTACAGTCCATGGGGTTGCAAAGAGTTGGACACGACTGAGCGACTAAGCATATAGTAAACATAAATTGTACAAACATATAAGACAATTTCACTTTAATAACTAAAACTGCTCCTATCTGTGATTCTGCAATCCATTTCTAAGACTGTAGCATGGAGGAGCATGCCCAAGGTGTACACATACATAAGGAGCCGCTCCAGAGGTGTTTACACAGCATCCTTGGTGATTGGAGACCCCAGTTCCATTCCTGGTTTGGGAAGATCTGCTGGAGAAGGGATAGGCTACCCATTCCAGTGTTCTTGGGCTTCCCTTGTGGCTCAGCTGATAAAGAATCTGCCTGCAATGTGGGAGACCTGGGTTCAATACTTGGGTTGGGAAGCTCCCCTGGAGAAGGGAAAGGCTACCCACTCCAGTATTCTGGCCTGGAGAATTTCATTGACTGTATAGTCCATGGGATTGCAAAGAGTCAGACATGACTGAGTGACTTTCACTTCACTTGGTTACAGAAGAAAACTGAAGTACCCTAACTGCTCATCAGGAAGTGAATGGATAAAGTCAGCAGGGCACATACACTAGGAGAATGCATTCATTGGATTAGAAGTTAAAAGCAGCGACTAAATCAGTGGCTCTTAGACTTTTGGGCTCCAGACCCCTTTGCCATTTTAAAAATTACTGAGAACCTCAAAACGCTTTTCAGAGAAGGCAATGGCACCCCACTCCAGTACTCTTGCCTGGAAAATCCCGTGGATAGAGGAGCCTGGTAGGCTGTGGTCTATGGGGTTTCGAAGAGTCAGACATGACTTCACTTTCACTTTTCACTTTCATGCATTGGAGAAGGAAATGGCAACCCACTCCAGTGTTCTTGCCTGGAGAATCCGACGGACGGGGGAGCCTGGTGGGCNGTGGTCTATGGGGTTTCGAAGAGTCAGACATGACTTCACTTTCACTTTTCACTTTCATGCATTGGAGAAGGAAATGGCAACCCACTCCAGTGTTCTTGCCTGGAGAATCCCAGGGACGGGGGAGCCTGGTGGGCTGCCATCTATGGGGTCGCACAGAGTTGGACACAACTGAAGTGCCTTAGCAGCAGCAGCAGCAGAAAAAAGCTTTTGTGTGGGTTATGTGTGCTGTGTTGTGCTAAGTCTTTTCAGTCTTGTCCGACTCTTTGAGACCCTATGGACTGTAGCCCTCCAGGCTACTTTGTCCATGGGGTTCTCCAGGCAAGAATACTGGAGTGGCCATGCCCTCCTCCAGGAGATCTTCCTGACCCAGGGATTGAACTTGTGTCTCTTTTGTCTCTTGCATTGGCAGGAAATTTTTTGCCACTAGTGCCCCCTGGGAAGCTTTTATGTGAGTTATCTCTACTACTATTTACTGCATTGGAAATGATAAGGCTGAGAAAGTTTTAAAATACTTATCAATTCATTAAAAATAAGCCCATTTAATGTTAACATAGTATTTATAATAATATAAGCAACATTTAAATGAAAAATAGATATATTTTTCAAAGCAAAAAAAAATAAAGTGAGAAAAGTGGTATTGCTTTATATTACATTTTTTCCCCCCGAATCTCTTCAACTTCTGGCTTACTAGAAGACAGCTGGATTCTTATACCTGCTTCTGCATTCAGACTATTGCACATTCATATATAATATAGTTTCTTGAAAACTCCACTGTAGACTTGTGAGGAAGTAAGAGTGAAAAAAGGCAAATAAATTCTTAGTGTGATTATGAAAGAGTTTGACCTTAGGGACCTCCATAAATGGTCTCAGGAACTTTGTCCCCAGGCCACATTTTGAAAGCCAGTCAAGTACCCTGGTGGCTCAGACGGTAAAGCGTCTGCCTACAATGCGGGAGACCGGGGTTTGATCCCCTGGGATAGGAAGATCTCCTGGAGAAGGAAATGGCAACCCACTCCAGTACTCTTGCCTGGAAAATTCCATGGACGGAGGAGCCTGGTCCATGGGGTCGCAAAGTGTCGGACACGACTGAGGGACTTCAATGTCAATGTTCAGTGTCAAGTAGATCAATATAGACTTATTTTTAACAGTATTTTTAATTTAGTATTTTAGCTTGGTTTCCACCAAACAGCTGAAGCAAATGATTACATTTAGGTACTTCACTGTGGAAAGTGATTTCTGGGATTAGGAGTTGGGGGACTGAGAAGAATGAAATGGGGAAGCAGAAAAGCCAATACAAGGGTGTGTTACTAAGTTGATGATTTCTGTTGGCAGCTGAGGCTCAGGTTAATTGGGGATCCCCTGAGAAACCAAGTAGGATATACTATAAAATCATCATGTACTGGAGGTCTTAAAGTATGGATTGTTGATCCATTGGCTCCCATCTCCTGTTGGTCAAGGATTGCCCAAGGGAGGGTTAACCAGTGCGCCAGAACACCTGGGGCAGAAAGGAAGCCGTGTGAGGTGCAGCTGAGTCAAAGTTGTCAGGCTACATCTGGGAGCCCCTGGTTGCCACAGCAACTATTATACAGAAGGCTGGCCAAGACAATGTGAGACGAAGCCTCAAAAATTCAAAAATATTCAACACATTGTATGGGAAAACAAGGTTGCAGAATAATATATACNGGGAGGATTACCCAGTGTGCCAGAACACCTGGGGCAGAAAGGAAGCCGTGTGAGGTGCAGCTGAGGCAAAGTTGTCAGGCTACACCTGGGAGCCCCTGGTTGCCACAGCAACTATTATACAGAAGGCTGGCCAAGACAATGTGAGACGGAGCCTCAAAAACTCAAAAATATTCAACACATTGTATGGGAAAACAAGGTTGCAGAATAATATATACAGCAAGATACCATTTATGGAAATAACAAAACCACCAAAACAATAGTATATATTTTCTGGGCATAAATTTTTAAAAATGGATTTACACAAATATGTGTGTATGTGCATATGTATATAAGCATGTGTTATGTACATACATACAAGATTACTACTAAAAAAGCATTGGATTTTTATATACCTACTTCAGAGGAAAGAGATCTAGACTGGCTATGGGGTTGTCTCAGAGTTTTTTCTGTAATTTTCTAACCTTTCTTTATCCCCCAAGCTTTAAAAATAGAGGATTAAAAAGAAATTTGCTGAAGTTAATGGACAGAAATTGTTTGTTTGCCCCCTCTTTTTCTGTGGGACAAGGAAGCAAAGGGAGCAAGCCAAGCCAAGCCAAGGGGCTCTGAGAGAATAACTTGTGGAGTCTAGGGTATGTACAAGGAGAGAATGGCATATGTCCCTTTTAGCTGAATGATCATTCCCACAGAGAACCAGAGTGACTGACCAATGAGAAATTTGAGGGAAGGCATGGCAAGGGTGCCTGAGAGTTTGGGATGAAACCTGAATAGATTTTTGCTTCCTTTGTGGAGAATTCTTAAGTGGAGATCTGCCTTGGAGCAGCCGTGATGGTGAGCAGGGAGGGCCTATGCTGGGAAGCTGTACTTACATGCTTGGGCAAGGCAAAGATTTGCTGTTTCTCAGGAGCTAAAAGGAGCTCCAAGAAGCTGGGCTAAGCTGCCCTCAAAAAGCCCACTTGTAAGTATGGCCTGCTCGGGGAAGGGGCTCCCCAGGAAAAGACTGTGAGCATGAACCAAAGATCAGTCAGTGGGCACATCATTCACGTTGATGAACTTCTTATGGAGGACAAACATCCCCTAGGTGTTTTGAGGAGGTGATTCCTCCAAACCCACTTGGAAAGTGACAGTCACGTGGTCATGTCTGACTCTGTGACCGCCATGGACTATAGTAACAGGCTCATTTGTCCATGGAATTCTCCAGGCAAGAATACCAGAGCAGGTAGCCTTTTCCTTCTCCAAGGGATCTTTCTGACCCAGGGATCAAATCCAGGTCTCCTGCATTGCACGCAGATTCTTTACCATCTGAGCCACCAGGGTAGTCCATTTGATTTGGGGGACAAATCACCCACCACCACTCCTCTAAGCCTGGCCCCCCTCTCTCACCTCCTTCTTCCTGACCTTGAACCTGGAAGAGTCAGGCTCGGGAAGGGAGGGAGGTAGAGAAGATGTGAGAGAGCGGGCCTATCCTTCCTTCTGCACCACAGGGATGGTTTGAGTTGGGGGAGGGAAGAAGCCAACACCACACTGAGCCCTGATGCAGACAAGGCTGCACTTTCGTTCTTAAAAATACTACTCCAGTTCTGAAGCTCAGTGTGATGGAAAAGCTGTGGGTCCAGGAAAAGTGTGCTGACAGGGCAGAGCTGAAAATATAGCGTTGGGAGAAAAAATAGAGCTCTTTTTCTCTGTGCCCACCGAGTTCTGCCCATTCAGTAAATCAGATATTTGCACTAAAAAAGTACCTATATATGGTCAATGCTGAAGCAACTCTGTCCAAATGTTACCTGTGATTAACAGGCTGCACGTTACCTGTTCAACCTCTGTGTTTCCTATTGTTTGGTTGCCAAGTTGTGTCCCACTCTTTTGCAATCCCATGGACTGTAGCCTGCCAGGCTCCTCTGTCCATAGGATTTCTCAGACAAGAATACTGGAGTGGGTTACCATTTCCTTCTCCAGGGAGTGTTCCGGACCCAGGCATTGAACCTGCATCTCCTGCATTGGCAGGAAGATTGTTTACCACTGAGACACCAGGGAAGCCCTGGTGTTTCTGTGTTTCTTACAGAACCCTAATTTTGCTCTTTTATCACCCATCTCTGAAGTCACATGGACCAGGAGAGCTGGTTAGTCTAAGCCAAGGAGGCAATATCATTCCCTAAGTATGTTTTGGAAATTAGTGGGGATTTTTATGTTGGGGAAGAGGGCCTTGCTGTAGGTATTAAATGAGAGGGGTCTAGGAAGGCCAAATTTCTTACAGTGTATGGGACAGTCCTTGAGGGAAGGGCCCCGTATTCCATGTGACATTTTGATGTCCCATGAGACATTACTGCACAATTGCACTCATCTCATGCCTGAAGAATCCCAGGGATGGAGGAGCCTGGTAGGCTGCAGTCGATGGGGTCACTGAGGGTCAGACACGACTGAGCGACTTCACTCTCACTTTCCACTTTCATGCATTGGAGAAGGAAACGGCACCCCAGTCCAGCACTCTTGCCTGGAGAATCCCAGGGATGAAGGAGCCTGGAAGGCGGTAGTCCATGGGGTTGCGAACAGTCAGACACAACTGAGANGCAAAGAGTTGGACATGACTGAGTGACTGAACTGAACTAAACTGAACTGAGACATTGATGGGAGAAGGCAATGGCACCCCACTCCAGTACTCTTGCCTGGAAAATCCCACAGATGGAGAAGCCTGGTAGGATGCAGTCCATGGGGTCGTGACGAGTTGGACACAACTGAGTGACTTCACTTTCTCTTTTCACTTTCCTGCATTGGAGAAGGAAATGACAACCCACTCCAGTGTTCTTGCCTGGAGAATCCCAGGGATGGGCGAGCCTAGTGGGCTGCTGTCTATGGGGTTGCAGAGAGTTGGACATGACTGAAGTGACTTAGCAGCAGCAGCAGAGACATTGATGCAGGTGAAAAACCCATTTCTAAGACTGAAACTTCATCCATTTGACATAAACATACTCTAGATATCTCTTTGCATGTTTTTTAAATGAATTTTTGTTGGAGTATAGTTACTTTACAAAGTTATGTTAGTTTCTGCTGTATAGCAAAGTCAATCTGTGATACATATACATGTACCCCCTCTTTTTGGATTTCCTTCCCATTTAGGTCACCACAGAGCACTGAGTAGAATTCCCCGTGCTATACATTAGGTTCTCATTACTTATCTATTTTATACATCAAAATGTATTTATGTCAATCCCGATCTCCCATTTCATCCCCCCTCCCTGGTTTGTGCATGTTTTTTTAACATAACCTGACTTTCCTAGGAATGTAACTATTGTATAAATCAAGGAATGGCTGCATTGTATTTTGTTGAAAGGTTATCAAGAGTTGTTCACCACGTTAGACAATCGTGCTGTGAATGGCAGTGGCCTTGTGCTAGTTGAGTCATCTCCTGCATCTGTCCGCAGCCTTGGCATTTCCATGTGTAGCTGCCAGCAGCTCACTGCTTTATCACAACCTACTGATAAAACTGCTGCCTGTGTCTTTGCTTAGTAAGAGACATATTAATTTGTTGTAAATTATTAACGTCTTCTTTACAAGTAACATTTTGAATCCCTTTAAAGATACATATTTAGGGGGAGTTCCCTGGTTGCCTAGTGGTTAGGTCTCTGGGCTTTCATTGCTGTCCTGGGTTCAGTCCTTGGTTAGGGACTTGAGATCCTACAAGTAGGGTGGTGCAGCAAAATATATCTATATATTACATATATAATATATACACGCATATAGGTACATATAAAAATTATTATCTACAACTTGTGTTTCTGGATTGAAGAACATTTGTTATAAGAATGATTGTGTTCACAAGGGCTAGTTGAGTCGGAGATGTTTTGCTTATTCATTTTTGGCTGTGCTGGGTCTTCACTGCTACTTGGACTTTAGTTGCAGTGAGCGGGGTCTACTCTCCAGTTGCAGTGAGCAGGCTTCTCATTGCCATGGCTTCTCTCACTGCAGAGCACGGGCTCTAGGGAGCACAGGCTTCAGTGGTTGTGGCACATGGGCTCAGTAGCTTCAGCTCCTGGACTCTAGAACACAGGCTTAGCAGTTGTGGCACATGAGCTTAGTTGCTCCGAGGCATGTGGGATCCTCCCAGACCAGGGATCGAGCCCATGTCTCTTGCATTGGCAGGCAGATTCTTTTTCCCTGAGCCATGAGGGAAGCCCAAATCTAAGAAGTTTGAGGTGGTCCCTTTTCCTTACTAGTGACATGGAACACTTTGTTAACATGGGCCCCCAGCGCTTTGGCCAAAAGCTATACAAGTTGAAGAAAAGGCCTTCAATCAAAGAGTGGAGAGGAGTTGATGAAGAATTCATCATGTAAAGAAGCTGATGGAGGACACTAACAAGCTGGTCAGTAGTACATTTGATGAAATGAAACTTCTTGGTCAACAATACATTTGATGAAATGAGACATCTTATAAATATCCTTTGATCAAAGTGATTTCCTGTTGTAGAGCCCCAAAACCCTTGAATGCTCTGAATTTTGTACGACCACTAGGACTGTGGGTGAAGGAGCTTAGATGGCTTCACATGAAGAATTTGTATCACGTATATACAAAAGATATTCAATATATCAAAAACCAAGCCAAACTAGTGGCTAGTTTGGGTGTGGACATGTGACATAATTTGGCCAGTGAGATATATGGGTACATCTGCTGAGGGACTTTAATGAAAGGAAGAGATAGCATCTTTTCTACCTTGGGGAATTGTTTTCTTTTATCATATGCCTGGCTCTTAAGAACAGGAAGTCTGAGAACTAAGTCTACACACTTAGAGAGTAGAATAGGATAGAAAGGACCTTGTCTTTGGTAATATATTTGTGCCATTAAGTAGCCAAGTCTAGGGCCACCTCTCATTTGCATTTAAACTCCCAGTAAATCTGCTGATATGATGTGAGACTATGACTAAGTCACTGTCATTTCTTTTGTTGATAATATTTCCCTTCTCAGACAAAATAGAACAAACTAAACCAAAATCTCCTTCGAAGGAAAAAAGTAATAATACACATGACAGAAAAACCAAACATTACAAAATGTTTATAATGAAAAGTCAGTCTTTTTTTACCTGTCTCCCTGCTCCTTCCACCAGCCTGTTCACCACTTTCCCAGAGGCAATGAAAGTCTCCAGTTTCTTGTGTATTCTTCTAGAAATATTCTATGCATATACAAATATATGTGCTCAACACCCACTTCCTTTTCAAATGCATCATCATATGTTGTAAATTCTTCCCTTTTCCCTTCCCCCCCTGCTATGTGATTATAGAATTATGACAGCAATTATCTTTGATATTTCCTTACTTGAAGGCTAATTAGAGAAGTCATCTTCTTGGCATAGTAAAGTGGAAAACTTTGTCAATAATTTTTTTCAACCCATTTGACTTTTATTTTCTTATGCTGTCAATTTATTTTCAAAATTTCAGTGTGTAATGCTCTTTATAGAAATAAAGTTCAGGGGCTTCCCTGGTGGCTCAGTGGTAAAGAATCTGTCTGCCAATGCAGGAGACATGGGTTCAACCTCTGATTCAGGAAGATCCCACAAGCTGCTAGCCAACTAAGCCTGTGTACACAACTACTGAGCCAGGGCTCTAGATCCCAGGAGGCAAAACCACTGAGCCCATGTAGCACATCTGCTGAAGCCCACACACCCTAGAGTGTGTGCTTCAGCAACAAGAGACGCTGCAACAAGAGACGCCTCCGCAATGAGAAGCTCACATACTGCAACTAGAGAGTAGCCCTAGTTTGCCGCAACTAGAGAAAAAGTGTGCATCGAAACAAAGAGCCCGCACAGCCAAAAAAAGAAAGAAAGAAAGAAAGAAAGAAAAAAGTCCAGATCTTTTAGGAAAATAAAGTTTCTTGGAAGAGGAGAAATTGCCAATGTTGTTGCTGGGAGGGCAAGGTAACCTGGAACCAGCATCGTCCTGTGTCTGCCTCCACCCTAAACTGAGGTATCCAGAGGTTCTGCAGAGGTGGTGGCAAGGGTGCGAGCCCTGGCTATGGAGCTGCTTCACCCCTCAGAGCCTCAGTTTCCTCCTCTATAGATCTCCATGGCCTCCTGCCTCCCTCCACTATTCTTCCATTTTAAATAAAGTCAAAGAAAATGTGGGAGGGAAGGGATAAATCAGGAGCTTGGGGTGAACACACACGCACACTACCATATACAAGATGGATAACCAACAAGGACAGCACAAGGAACTCTGCTCAGTAATCAGGGGTAACCTATATGCGAAAAGAATCTTACACAGAATGAATTATACATGTGTGTGTGACCGAATCACTTTGGGTGTGCCTGAAACTAACACAACACTGTAAATCAACTGTACTCCAATGGGTCTTTGTTGCTGTGCCCGGGCTTTCTCCAGTTGTGGCACGTGGGGGCAGCTCTGTTGTGGAGTGTGGGCTTCTCACTGTGGTGGTTTCTCTTGTGGAGCGTGGGTTATAGGTGCATGGGCTTCAGCAGTTGTGACTTGTAGGTATTAGAGGGCAGGATCCATAGTTGTGGTGTACAGGGTTAGTCGTGGAATCTTCCAGGACCAAAGATCAAACTTGTGTCTCCTGCATGGACAGGTAGATTCTTATCCCCCATACCACCAGGGAGATCATGCCCATTTTAAAATCAGGTTGTTTGGGGGTGTTTTTGCTATTAAGTTTTATGAGTATATAATTTTCATATTATCAGATACATGGTTGGCAAACATTTTATCCCAATCTGGTTGCTTTTTCTTTTTGTCAACCATTTCCTTTACTGTTAGAAATTTTTAACTTTGATGTGATCTCACTTGTATATATATACATTTTTTTTTTGCCTGTGCTCTTGTTGCCAAATCCAAGAAATCACTGCCAAATCTAATCTAGAATTTTTGCCTGTGTTTTTCTTTTAAGAATTTTGCAGTTTTAGGTCTTACAGTTAGATGTTTAATCCATTTTGAATTAATTTTTCTATCAATATATGGCACAAGGTAAGGGTCTAACTTCATTCTTTTTCATGAGGATATTCAGTTTTCCCAGCACCGTTTATTGAAGAGACTCTCCTTTCCCCATTGTGTGGTTTTGACACCCTTGTTGAAGATGATTTGTCCATATATGCAAGAGTTTATCTCTGGGCTCTTTATTTTGTTCCATTGGTCTACATGTCTCTTCTTACGACAGTACCATACCATTTTGATTACTGTTGCTTCGTAGTATAGGAAGCATGAGGTCTCCAACTTTGTTCTTTTTCTGGATTGTTTTGACTTTTGGGTATCCCCTGAGATTCCATGACTTTTAGGATATATTTTTCCCTGTTAAAAGTGTCATTGGGATTTTTGGTATGGGTTTGTAACAATAATGAGTCTTCTAATCCAGGAGAGAGTGTTCAGCTTTTTAGTCTAATCTTTCATATGTGGCTTGATGGGTGGTGTTGTCGGTCACTGGTCCTGCAGTGTGGGTGCCTGTGATGATGTGTTTTTGCTCAAAAGGAATCTTAGGGGGCAGTATGCGATGAGTCTGTATTCACAGAGCTGCCTGCAGCCTCCAGATGGCCAAAGAATGAGGCAGAGGGGTGTGGGGACAGTATGTGGAGCGGCAGGAAATGACCCTGATAGTGGATGCCTGCCTCCCTACAGCATGGCTTGGCCTCCCTGCTTGAAGATATTCCTACATTCCAGGAGATGGCGAAGAGCAAGGCTGTGCTGCTATCTGTCTGAGTCACCTCCTCTTCCTACTGCCCAGTGGTGTCCCCAGCACAGAGCAGATGCCTGAGATGTGGTAGGTGCCTGGTTACACAGATGGCCTGAGAGAGGGTAGCATAGCACCCGGCCAGCAAGTGATGGTCACACCTCTCCCTCACCCTCCTCTGGAGGCCAACCTTTGAGGGAGAAAAGGCCTTACTGGAGAGAGGCAGGGGCGTGAAGTGCAGAGCCCCTGTGCTCATTTTTCTTCAGAACCCAGAGGCCTGGCCTGGGCTGGCCAAGGGCAGAGGAAATAGTCACTAAGTGGATATGAGACTAAAGCTTTTAATAGGACTGGACATCTGCTTAAGATGTCCTGCAGGGACAGAGTCTGACTGAAGACAAGGATGGAGAAAATAAAGCCTTTTTATGCTTTACCAGGGCTTCACCGGTGGATCAGATGGTAAAGAATCTGCCTGCAATGTGGGAGACCTAGGTTCAATCTCTGGATTAGGAAGATCCCCTGGAGAAGGGAATGGCTACCCACTCCAGTATTCTTGCCTGGAAAATTCCATGGACAGGGGGACCTGTTAAGTTACAGTTCCCAGGGGTGCAAAGAGCTGGACGCGACTGAGCACATCTTCTGCTTTAACATAATTTTTGCATGTGCTTTATAATGTCTGCTGCTGCTGAGTCGCTCCAGTCGTGTCCGACTCTGTGCGACCCCATAAATGGCAGCCCGCCAGGCTCTCCTGTCCCTGGGATTCTCCAGGCAAGAACACTGGAGTGGGTTGCCATTTCCTTCTCCAATGCATGAAAGTGAAAAGTGAAAGTGAAGTCACTCAGTCGTGTCCGACTCTTAGCGACCTCATGGGCTGCAGCCCACCAGGTTCTCTAGTCCATGTACATAAAAGTAAGTAGTATGCTGAGTACTGTCCCTAGTCATGTAAGCCTGGCTCTGCCTCCTGGAGAAAGGTGAGGAGTGCAGGGCCCCACCCTCTGGGAGAGAAGCACTTTCAAGGGAGGTGCAGGTGAGCATCTGGGATGCTNCCCTAGTCATGTAAGCCTGGCTCTGCCTCCTGGAGAAAGGTGAGGAGTGCAGGGCCCCACCCTCTGGGAGAGAAGCACTTTCAAGGGAGGTGCAGGTGAGCATCTGGGATGCTGCTGAGTAGAGCTTCCCACCTAAACCCCAGGTGCTGGAAGGCTCTGGTAGCAGAAATGTTGGCTTCCTCTAACCTTGGAGGAGGGGCAAATCACCTCCAGGCAAAAACAGCTTGCCCTTTGATATCTATGTGCCTTGAGATGTGAAACGTGGTGCACTGTCTTGAGGGTCTAGACGTGTGCATGGGTTGAGTTTACTTACAAGTCCTGGAACCTTGATAGGAACCATTTCCATGCATCAAGGGTGGAGGTGAGGAGACCCTCCATAGCACTGGGTGAGTGAGGCAGAGTCTTCACCACTCTGGAGGGGGGCAGTGGATACGGACTGATCTGGGGGTGGCAGAGGACAGCCAGGTAAAAGTCTCCCAAAGGGTCCTTGCCCAGGATGGAAAGTGAGCAGACAGCAGAAAAACTGGGCATGTTTTGGAAATTACATCACAGAAAGCAGAAATTATATCAGATAACCAGAGGATTAGATCA
>SJYW01007347.1:40946-55245 GCA_006410735.1 Raphicerus campestris
ATTCTTCCAAAAAAGACTTATCATATGATCCAGCAATTCCATCTGTGTACATATCAAAAAGAACTGAAAGCAGGGTCTCAAAGAGATGGGTGTAAACCCACGTTCAAAGCAGCATTATTCACAGCAGCCAAGAGGTGGAAGCACCCCCATGTCCATCGACAGATGAATGGATAAACACATGTGACATATACCAGTAACAGAATTACACTAAGCCTTAAAAAGGAAATTCTGACATATGCTGTAACATGGATGAACCCTGAAGACAGTATGTTAAGTGAAATAAGCCAGTCACAGAAAGACAAATACTGTAGGATTCCACTCCTATGAAGTAGCTGGTGCAGTCAAATTCAGAGACAAGAAGTAGAATGGTGGTTGTCAGAGGCTGGGGGAGGGTAAATGGAAAGGATACAAAGTTTTTTAAAGGATACAAAGTTTCAGTTTTGGACAACTGCAAAAAATCCTGGAGATGGAAGGCAGTGATGGCTGTAGACAATGTGAATGTACTTAAGCGCACTGAACTGAATAAAAGCAACAGAAATGGTGTTTCTGGTGTATATATTACCACAATTTTTAAAAAGTAAAAAAAATCACTACCATACCTATATCAACCTGGTAAATGCAGTCATCCTCACTTTAGTAAAAGTTAGCTTTATTCAGAGAAGGCAGTGGCACCCCACTCCAGTACTCTTGCCTGGAAAATCCCATGGATGGAGAAGCCTGGTGGGCTGCAGTCCATGGGGTCACTAAGAGTCGGACACGACTGAGCGACTTCACTTTTACTTTTCACTTTCATGCACTGGAGAAGGAAATGGCAACCCACTCCAGTGTTCTTGCCTGGAGAATCCTGGGGACGGGGGAGCCTGGTGGGCTGCTGTCTATGGGGTCGCACAGAGTCGGACACGATTGAAGTGACTTAGCAGCAGCAGCAGCAGCAGCTTTATTCGGCACTCTCCTCTCCTATCAATAAACAGTGGCACTCCTTGCATACTTGGCAGCTAAGAGATACTGATGGTCTAATTCTTTCAAAATAAAATCATAAGCACTTACAATTACTATGCACCAACTGTTTATGTTGCATAGTTCTACTTTAGAGGTCATTGCTTTAAAATTCTAGAGAATAACTGTTTAAAATAATAGACTTAAGGGCATAAAGGAAAAGAAACCATGTCTTTAACGGTGTGCTAACGTCACATTCACTTACTTAGGAATGTGATTTTCCTTCGTTGCTAAGACAGCAACAGTTGCTGTGGAAACCACACAGAAACACGGATACTTAACTGAAACGAACTCTACTCACCTGCACAAAGATGCCCTTGCTCTTGTATTCCTCATGGAGGCATTGAGAGAAGAAATCTACAAAAGCCTGGGAGGGGGTGGGAGTGAGAACACACACATTACATCAATCGGCCTGATCTGTAGCCATGGAAACAAAAATAATCAACTAACCATTTAACACTATAGTTTCTAATCATTCTTTTCACTTCAAATGAAGACCAGACCTTAAAAAAAAAAAAAACCCAACCCTCAAAACCTCATGTTTTATCTGCCACTGAATTAAGTATTCTTTCACCAAATATAATATCTAAATCAAATTCTGATTGAACTGGAAAAGGCTCTCCTTATCTTTTCTGTTTTGAAAATTACTTTCCAAGAAAAAAACCTCTTATTACATATAACAAAGGATACGTTCCTCTTCCCCACCTGCCATTCGAACAGAAACACAGTATGAATTCTGTTCAAGTCTGTTCTACGGGGATTTTGTTGTCAGTAAAGAGAAGAAAAGAGCAAGCATTCTCTTTGTCCTTTGGGATGGCAAGATCCAAGAAGTGCAGAGACGAACGTGACAGCCCATCTTCTTCCAACAGAACAACTCTAAATCTATTTGTAAAATATACTATTTTTTTCAAATGTGGACTCAACCTCAGGCTTGAAATGTATCAGTGATGACTCCACTAGAGTCCCTGGTAATAATATTAATAGTCTTGTGCCTGTGGAGCAGAACAGGCCAGAAGAAGTTCACCGATCACTTCAAGAAACATGGTGTTCATTTTAAACATGCCTACTGTTATGTTTCAGAGATATAGACAGCAGATAGGTTCCAGGGTGGGGGACCGGGCCAAGCTTTTTCAAAACACATTACTTTTCACTTTTTCCAGGGGCCAAAAGGCGAGGGAAGAGAGGGCAGGTATTCTGCTCTTTTTTACCCCCTGCACAATGCAAGTTCTTACTGTGCATTTTATTTTGCTCATTTTCCCCTAAAAGCAGTGTCTCAGTGGCCACCTTTACTTCAGAGATGTATCCTATGCTTCAACAGTGTATTTGAGAATAAATGCTACTGACCTCAGGCAGTATAAAATGCATTCTAAATCACTGTCCTGGCAGCACTGTTAAGAGGTGAATGGTGGTGTGGTATAGAATTATGGAATCTTACAGAGAGCTCTGGAACTTATCTCACTCCAGAAGTGGCAGTAAATACCTATGAATTTTGAATAATGCTGCCAGACATTCACAGTTTCCCCATCTGCCTTGTGTCTGCCATGTTTGCCTATGTGCTCACTAGCTGCAACCCTGCGATTCAGTTCTGTGGACTTGGCACGTAAGCTGTATGCTGAGTCATCCGTGAACCAAATCCCCAGTCTTAGACTCATTAACACCATGTTCTGATCAGCTGAGCTAACTGGCCCAGACCAGCTCTCTACTGGAAAGTACAAATACCAATTTTAAAACCAGTGAACTGTGAGGAAAAAAAAAAAATCATCTGTGGATCTGAGATCTGGGTTGTAAAGTTGATACCAATCAGTTTATCTCCAGCTCTGGCTCTTCTGAAACTAGGGTTGGCTATTTTCCTTTTCTTCTTAGTCCATTTGAAAATGGCTAAAGATAGAACTTCAAGAAAGTCCATCTCTTATTTTTCAACTGAAAACTATTCTTTATTCTTCTTTTGACACCATTAACTAAACAGCTGTTCACCTTGGTTGCAGAGTAGATGGTCAACAGTGGGACTGGGTACATGCCAGTGGCTGAGGAGATGTTCAGAATTACTCCTTTAGATCTAAAAAGAGAAGATGCAAGTAAACAGAGTGAAATCAAATATACAATTGTAAGTTACAGATTGAGATATATAAAATTATTTGAAACAGAATAACCTGGCTACTTCTCTAACCCACCTCTCTCACTGCCTTTCATCAGCATGTGCTCTGCTTGGTCAGTGAATGAGGCATAACTAAAAATAGCTCTTCTTTGCAATTAGCTCACTTCTCAGTCTGGGGCGTGACCGGATTAGATCTTCAGTCTTCTCGAGTTGATTTCTATCCTCTGAGGTCTTCTCTGGCCATAGCACCAAGAATTATCACTCTTAAAAACACTCTCATACTCCTGGTATGCTCTTAATTTGGTACATTATCACATACTATCATGCTGCGGCACTGAATCACTCTATNACGTTCCTCTTCCCCACCTGCCATTCGAACAGAAACACAGTATGAATTCTGTTCAAGTCTGTTCTACGGGGATTTTGTTGTCAGTAAAGAGAAGAAAAGAGCAAGCATTCTCTTTGTCCTTTGGGATGGCAAGATCCAAGAAGTGCAGAGACGAACGTGACAGCCCATCTTCTTCCAACAGAACAACTCTAAATCTATTTGTAAAATATACTATTTTTTTCAAATGTGGACTCAACCTCAGGCTTGAAATGTATCAGTGATGACTCCACTAGAGTCCCTGGTAATAATATTAATAGTCTTGTGCCTGTGGAGCAGAACAGGCCAGAAGAAGTTCACCGATCACTTCAAGAAACATGGTGTTCATTTTAAACATGCCTACTGTTATGTTTCAGAGATATAGACAGCAGATAGGTTCCAGGGTGGGGGACCGGGCCAAGCTTTTTCAAAACACATTACTTTTCACTTTTTCCAGGGGCCAAAAGGCGAGGGAAGAGAGGGCAGGTATTCTGCTCTTTTTTACCCCCTGCACAATGCAAGTTCTTACTGTGCATTTTATTTTGCTCATTTTCCCCTAAAAGCAGTGTCTCAGTGGCCACCTTTCCTTCAGAGATGTATCCTATGCTTCAACAGTGTATTTGAGAATAAATGCTACTGACCTCAGGCAGTATAAAATGCATTCTAAATCACTGTCCTGGCAGCACTGTTAAGAGGTGAATGGTGGTGTGGTATAGAATTATGGAATCTTACAGAGAGCTCTGGAACTTATCTCACTCCAGAAGTGGCAGTAAATACCTATGAATTTTGAATAATGCTGCCAGACATTCACAGTTTCCCCATCTGTCTTGTGTCTGCCATGTTTGCCTATGTGCTCACTAGCTGCAACCCTGCGATTCAGTTCTGTGGACTTGGCACGTAAGCTGTATGCTGAGTCATCCGTGAACCAAATCCCCAGTCTTAGACTCATTAACACCATGTTCTGATCAGCTGAGCTAACTGGCCCAGACCAGCTCTCTACTGGAAAGTACAAATACCAATTTTAAAACCAGTGAACTGTGAGGAAAAAAAAAATATCATCTGTGGATCTGAGATCTGGGTTGTAAAGTTGATACCAATCAGTTTATCTCCAGCTCTGGCTCTTCTGAAACTAGGGTTGGCTATTTTCCTTTTCTTCTTAGTCCATTTGAAAATGGCTAAAGATAGAACTTCAAGAAAGTCCATCTCTTATTTTTCAACTGAAAACTATTCTTTATTCTTCTTTTGACACCATTAACTAAACAGCGGTTCACCTTGGTTGCAGAGTAGATGGTCAACAGTGGGACTGGGTACATGCCAGTGGCTGAGGAGATGTTCAGAATTACTCCTTTAGATCTAAAAAGAGAAGATGCAAGTAAACAGAGTGAAATCAAATATACAATTGTAAGTTACAGATTGAGATATATAAAATTATTTGAAACAGAATAACCTGGCTATTTCTCTAACCCACCTCTCTCACTGCCTTTCATCAGCATGTGCTCTGCTTGGTCAGTGAATGAGGCATAACTAAAAATAGCTCTTCTTTGCAATTAGCTCACTTCTCAGTCTGGGGTGTGACCGGATTAGATCTTCAGTCTTCTCGAGTTGATTTCTATCCTCTGAGGTCTTCTCTGGCCATAGCACCAAGAATTATCACTCTTAAAAACACTCTCATACTCCTGGTATGCTCTTAATTTGGTACATTATCACATACTATCATGCTGCGGCACTGAATCACTCTATGATTATCAACATTTTTATCCCTTATAAAACCCATCAGCTTCTGGACATCATAGCTCTTAACTTATACTTTTCCTCACAGTACTCTGCCTGTGGTGAGCATCTAACAGGTACTTACACGAATGAATGGCTATGCCCCGCCTTCTTACCTTCCCAGGTGGTAGGCATTCAAGTACTAAATGAGCTGACTCTAAAGCAGCTACTCCATAGTTCACCAAATCATATTCTTTTGCCAAAAGGCAAAGCTCACTTTCTACTGTAACTTTCAGAAACTAGTGTGAGATTTCAGAGTCAGAAAGTTACCGGGAATGACTTGTTCTACAAATAAGTAAAAATTAGTTTGAGAAAAGCAATGCTGCAAATACACATGTTGTTAGCAGTTGTATATGGCTTGGGTAAAGTGTGAAATTAGGGTTTTAGGAATTTTAGACAGAACTAACAACCAACTTTTGGTCCTCAAATCCATTCTCCCTGGGGAGTTGGTCCCCTTATTCAACTACGTCAACCTGACTCTGCCTGTCCCCTGCCCTCTAGACGAGGTTCCTGTCCTTCATCTTTCATGCCCAGTCGCTCAGCTGTGTCCGACTCTGTGTGACCCCACGGAGTGTACCCTGCCAGGCTCCTCTGTCCATGGGATTCTCCAGGCAAGAATCCTGGAGTAGGTTGCCATTTCTTTCACAGGGGATCTTCCCGACCCAGGGATCAAGCCCGGGTCTCTTCCATCTCTGGAGTTGGCAGAGATGGATTCTTTANGGGGATGAACATGTGGGACCGAGAGACACAAAGGACCAGCCTCTAAAATCAGCTGCTCTATCTAGTGCTAATCCCGCATCTACGTAGATTTAGTGACGTCAAACTAGTTTCCATGGCACAGCCAGACTCACGACAACTCTGTTATATCAAGCAGAAGAACAAAATGGGCTGCGTTTAATTGCACCAGAAACAAACATAAAACCAAACCCTGGCTAATCTCTCATTTTCTGGGGACTTGGGGAACAATTCTAAGATTGGAAGGTACATTAAGAATATTTGCTGAAGTTCCATAATGAAGACTCCCGATGCTCATATTTCTGAACATTTCCAGACTGTTATGACAAATATCCAAATAAACAAGTCCAGTAACATTTTCTGTGATACAACCTTCTTAATTCATCATGCTGCTTACTTGCTAACAGCCACACGATGGTGTCTCAGTGGCATAAGTTATTGAGGATCTACTAGAATTAAAATACTGCAAAGACAAAGAAACCACCACTGCTGATAAGGAAGCACTTTTTCATCTAAAAATATTCTCTTCAATGACTAGCCCTCCTACAAGCCAGACATTAAACACATCTAACCCTAAGAAATTCAGTTCCTTGCATTTTTAGCCTTTTATCGTTATGCTTTCTAGAATTTTCTAAGTTCAGTGAAATTCCCAATTAGAAAACTCTCCTTAATGATCACTTGGATGAAAGAGATACCAAGCCTCTTTTCTTCTACACATGCCCCACTATTCTATCAGATAGCTGTAGTATCCTTGTGCACAGCTCTTAAACAGTATTTGTCATGGAGGAAATGGCAGGTCTCCCATGAAATAAGTCTCTGATTTCCACCTTCCTTGGGACTCTCATCATTGCTCCATGCTGCAGGTGAGGAAGGAGGCTTCAATATTGCTGTGAAGCACTGGAACACAGGGTTGGTCCTGTGGACAGCTTATAGGATACAGAGAGTGATGGCAGAAAAAGCAGGGTTGTGCAAAAAAGACTACATCCCAGTTCTTCGTATTTTCACTTCTTATCAGGGAGCACTCAAGTCTGCTCTTGGAGGGCCATAACTTTTTTTTTTAAAGCTGAAACCTAACACTGAATATTGGTACAGACAGTTCTCTAATAGGTTCTCAAAAAGACTGAGAAACATATCAAAACAGAGTTCCATGTCAGAAAAGAATCCTGGATCACGGGGGTCAGCTATATAATTAGAACCAGCAATCCAAATACATTATACAAATATTGCTTTGCTGAAGAAAGTTTGCAAACATTTCCCACATGAAAGAGAACTGCCTGCCCTAAAACACCATAACATGTCATAATTCCACCTTAAGTAATACAGTATGAAAGGGGCTATTTTTAGCTGTTCCATGGTTGTTATGGCAACCACCTCCTGGCTCCAGCTGTACACAATGTTTATAATTCCAGGGAAGTGGAAAGAGCAAGTTTCCTCCATAACATAATTTTGTACTTTCTACATCTATGGTAATAAGAATACCTTAGTTTGATTATGGAGACTTGTTTAGTGATAGTCAGTTGGCCCTAGGATCAGTGAAAGGAAAAAACCAAACAAACCCACAACAAAGAACTCTGCTTTTCCTCAATGGAGATGCGAAACCTACGGCAACCAACCAGAGGAAACAGATCATTGGGGATGGCTCACAGGGCAGGCTATGATCAAATCACTTATACGTAAGAAGGCTTTGAGATCATCTGTGAACTTGGAGTCTTTCTTCCTGCTTGGGCACACAGCTGACAGCGCTTCTGGTTTCCCCTGCAGTTAGCTAGAGCCTGTGACTGAGTTCTAGACCACGGAACGAGCGTAGAAGACAGGGACACCACTTGCAGGCCTGACCCATGAAACGCTCCGTAAAATCATCCTTCCTCTCTCTCCCCTCATTTGCTGGCTGGGTGCAAATATTTCTGCAGAGAACTGCAAGGCTTATGGGAATAGTACCATGCTGTGCTTAGTCGCTCAGTTGTGTCCAACTCTACGAGACCCCATGGACTGGAGCCCGCCAGGCTCCTCTGTCCATGGGATTCTCTGAGCAAGAATACTGGAGTGGACTGCCATGTCCTCCTCCAGGGGATCTTCCCCACCCAGGGATCAAATCTTGGTCTCTCGCATTGCAGGCAGATTCTTTACCTTCTGAGCCACCAGGGAAAACCAAGGGAAGAGTAGGGCCCCCTCAACTCCAGATGGAAGGAGCCTGAGATCCCTGGATTGACTGTGTAGAGCAGAGAGAGTCCTGATCACTGATCCACACCAGACTGTGATGAGAGGGGAGGATCAACCTTTAGAATTTTAAGTCATTGAGATTCTGGGGTCGTCTGTTATAGCAGTAAGCCTGCCTTGACTAATATACCAAGTAACTCCTTTAATTCAAACAGACAGACCTGTTCCTTCTCCTATCCCAAAAGTACCAATTCATAAAACCCCCTTACATTTCTGACTAGTCCTTCAGCCCGTGACAGCTTTCTACCAGATCATTTTACAACCTCGGTGTAAAATCAACTTGATTTCCTAAAAACAAGGATCCAATTCATCTTCCATATGATAAACTTTACTCAGTAAAGTGGATGGATCCTCTCCTTTGCGTTCTTTATCTAAGGCTTCAGCTGCAACTGTGAAGGTGGCTCCTAGGTCTACAGAGACATGTGAGCACTTTGCATCATATATTAACTAATTATGCAGCCTCATGGCACTCAGGTTCTTTGGATCTCACTTTTTATGTCAAATGAGAGGGGACTGGTTTCAATTAAAGTACTGAAATTCCATGATTCTTCAAGTCTGATTAGTCATAACCAGTATCTCTTTGGATATGGTTTTTAACAACCAACTTAAAAATTCCTCTGTGGAATATATTTCTTTTTTTAATGAGTAGAATACTACCCTGAATTTATACTGTGTCACTTGTAGATATCCAAACTGGAATTAAGCTGATGACCCAAATTTCATCCGTCTTGAGTTCTACTCTGTCTGCCCTAATCCTCTACAATCTTTCAGGATTCTGGTCTTGTTTGACCATCTTCACTTTCATATCATCACCATCAGGGGCATGCCCAACCATCAGTAAGTAGTTAAAAGGTTTTAAAGGGAAATTTTACTAAAATAAAGCAATTGAGACATCAAAAATCACACATAAAATGCAATTACAAAAAAGGAGCCTTACTAAAAAAGTAGCAACCAACCAAAATGGATTCCAAACTTCAGTTTCCTCATCTGTACAATGGTGGGAGGCTATCAAATTATATAAGCAAACACTTATTGGGCTCTCAGCCCAACACCTGGCAAAGAATACATAATCGATAAACGTAAGCTGTAAATCCTTGCCTGAAGCTGGTTATGGAGACTCCTTCACGGAAGTAGAGTCCCTGGCTCTTTGCAAAGCTGTGATTCCTGTGGATCTCTCCCAAACTCAAAGCCATTCTGCACAGCAAGGATGACTGTGAAACCCTAAACTTAGCAAATGACCAAGCAAGCCCATCCCTCTGCAACAGGTTGGCTTTGAAAGCTTAGCCATCACTCAGACTTCTCCACGGGAGGAATAGAATTTAATTCCCATCTTATACTTCCTGCTATTCCTAACGTAAGGACTTTTTGCAACACATTTCTCAAGAGAAATGAAGACATCTAGCAAATCCTAGTGGAACCCAATACAAATAGAGCTGAAGCTAGACGACATAGCCTTTTTTCTCCAAGGGCAGGGGTGGGGAAGGCTGACCCCTAAAGATCACTTTATAATATGCCTAAGTTCCTCATACATCCTTTCTCCCATAACAGAAAAACCAGAGGATGGAGGTTCTCACTTTACAAAACTCCACTGAGCTGGGCTCTGACAGCATACCTCTTTAAGAAGGCATTCCCGGGAATATCCCAGGAACTCTATCCACCCCCTCAGAAGAGCAGGCAATTGAGTTAGTGATGGTGACTCAGGCAGGCTTTTTAATCCTGATGTAAAGGAACCACCACCACCCTGGTGAGGGAATAAAAAGGGAATCGAGGGGAAAAGGCCTCCACCACCGGATGACTCATGCCCTACCGTGTGACTCGCCTGGCACGCTACTCTGTCACTAAGACGTGGAGGAGAGGTTCATTAGTCACTTTAATGAAACTTTCAAAGAAAGGATTCTCCCTATAAATAATCATGAGCTTGAGTGTTTGTGTGTGAGCTTATGACTCACCTTTCTACCATGCCAGGCAGGACCAGCCGTGTCATCTGTGAAAGAGAAAAACAAAACATCCATGGTGACTGAGGATGCAGGCCACCGAGAGCGAAGAGAACTTGCCCACACGAACGAGGGGGCAATTGCCGAGCTGCTCGCCACTTCTGCAGACAGCAGTGTTTTTTATAGACTTTATATATTGGGTTGGCCAAAATTTCAATTGAGTTTTGCCATACCTTCTTATGGAAAAACCCGAAGGAACTTTTTTTTTTTGATAGATAAGAGATGGATTTATTGACAGAGAAACACACTCCACANGTTTTTTTTATAGACTTTATATATTGGGTTGGCCAAAATTTCAATTGAGTTTTGCCATACTTTCTTATGGAAAAACCCGAAGGAACTTTTTTTTTTTTGATAGATAAGAGATGGATTTATTGACAGAGAAACACACTCCACAGATAGAGCATGGGCCATGCAGAAGGCAAGAGCGACCTTGGGGGAACACACTCCATAGAAGTACAGGCAGGCAGTCACAGAAGGGGACAGTGGCCCCGGCTGAACATTTGCAAGAGTGTGTAAAGAGGAACCCGAGGCAATTACTGGAGATAACACTGGAAACACTTTCAGTGAACCTGGCGAACATTAGTCTTGCCTGAAATGTAATACTGGCATGGAGATCCTCAAATAAATAAGGACTTATGGTGAAATCCATGTCTCCCAAAATACATTCTCAGTAAACGACATACATTACAAGAAATATCCTGCCTAACAAACTTACTTAAGCTTTCTAATCTTAACAGATCAAGTCACTTTTTCTCTATCAAAAAACCTTTAGGAGAATGCCATAAAGTGATATGCAGGCAAATATTAAGTCTATCTTCACATGTATTTCTTCTCCTGCTCAAGCTAATTGTGAGTAAAATGCATCCTTAAAGAAAGTTGATATTATCTGTCATCTTAAGTAACCAACAATGAAAAAAGGGGCACCAGCATTTTTATTTTGTATTGGCCAAGCCAACCAATGTGCAGGACCTTAGTTCCCTGACCAGGGCTTGAACCTTGGCCCTCTGCCGTGCAAGCAGAGTCCTAACCACTGGACTATCAAGGAATTCCATGGACACCTCATTTTTAAAGGACTTCATGACTGCTGCCTAAATATATATACTATGACGAGAGAAACTATTAATACTTCTAAACTCTGTTTTAAGATATTATTAACTCAGAAAAGTTAAGACATCCACTGGTTTAGTCAAGGCCACATCACAGTTAAGCACCTAAGTTGGAACATGAACTCTGGATTCCTGTATACCATCAGTTCAGAAAGAAACAAACGCTGTTTTGTTACAGAGAAGTTTGCATGCATGCCAGGCACTGGAATCTCAAACTTTCTATCTTGAATAACATTATGTCTTAATTAAAATAGCATTCTGACAAAGAGAGCATTCTTTTCCTAGAAATACTTCAAAGAAAGAAAACGCATCCAGACTTCAACAGAGAGCCTGCTCTGCAGAACTCTCAACTCAGAGGCCACCTGAGGCGCTGCCACAGACGCTTTTCCAGGAAGGATGTGAATCTGAACCAACACCGTGTCATAACAGGAGAACACACTGCCAGCTTCTAAACAGACAAAGCGGTGTCTTCAAAGCCTAGGGGTATCGTTTCACCAGAAGTATCTGATGTGGCCAAATCTTCCAGGTAAAGAAAAGGAGACACTGTAAAAAGAGTTTGGCCAGAAGCATCTCCAATCTTCCTCCTTCTGTAATGCTGTAACCTCATATAGTTCAGTTCAGCCGCTCAGTCGTGTCCGACTCTTTGAGACCCCATGGACTGCAGCACACCAGCCTTCCCTGTCCATCACCAACTCCTGGAGCTTGCTCAAACTCATGTCCATCGAGTCAGTGATGCCATCCAACCATTTCATCTTCTGTCATCCCCTTCTCCTCCTGCCTTCAATCTTTCCCAGCATTAGGGTCTTTTCCAATGACTCAGTTCTTCCCAACCATTTCATCTTCTGTCATTCCCTTCTCCTCCTGCCTTCAATCTTTCCCAGCAGTAGGGTCTTTTCCAATGACTCAGTTCTTCGCCAAGGTGACTAAAAGTATTAGAGTTTCAGCTTCAGCATCAGTCCTTCCAATGAACATTCAGGACTGACTTCCTTTCGGGTGGACTGATTGGCTCTCCATGCAGTCCAAGGGACTGCAATCTCATGGGAGGTGATATATATGATCCTAGCACAGACAGCTAGCCCAGAGTAGGCCCTGAAAGGAAACTGTGACTTGTTGCCAGCATGTACTCTTCTTTCAGGACACAGCACCACTAAGTACCCAGGCCCCCCTTAAGCTTGCTGTGCTTGACAGTTGAGAGCAAAAAACGGTCACACATTTTGAGGTCATCCAGTTCATCTCACCACACAGAAGTTTCTGTACAGTTCCAGCAATATTGTCAAGTACCTCAACTGGGAGCGTCTCAGGGTAAAAGAACTATTCTAAAATGAGAGTGTCGTGATGACTGTAAGACTAAATTCACTAAAAACCATTCAACCATACACGTAAAATGAATGAATCGTAAAGTGTATAAATTATCCCTCAATAAAGCTGTTTTTTTAAAGCAAATCTTAATAATCATATGGATAAGAGTTAAAGAAGTGGAATCACATAATACCTTTGGTGTTACTTTATCAAACACAAGATATAAAGGAGCTCTCAAAACGCTCTATGCATATCAGCTCATGGCCCGGAGCAAAACGAAGTAATAAAACAGGCATTCTTCCACTCGTTAGAGGGCATGTTAGTTTCTTGGATTGGGGCTGGGTGATGGGAACTCATGATGGAGTAAGAAACAGGTATTTATATAAATAAATCCTTACCAGACAGTGTTATGAGTGAGACAGTAGGGTTAAGGGCAGAGGGCACCAACACTTAGGACAGGGACTAGTTATGTCTGGGGAAACAGGCCGAGCTTCACAGATCACGGTTCAGTTACATTCTCAAAGAATAAATAAGCGTTCACTAGGTAGGAAAAAAATCTAATCAAGGGAATAGAATGTAAAACTTACAATGTATGCTATAGAGTTTATGCACTAAAGAACTTTTTGTTGAATGGGTCAAGAATAGAAAGAAGTAAAAATAACATGCATGCCATTATATATGTCCTGCAATCTGCATATCATACTACATCACAGACAGCTTCCCATGCTAGTACAGACAGACATCAGGAATGGTAACGGTTGTGGGGGATTTTTCTTCGTAGGGATAGCCTATATGCATTTTCAGCAGTATCTGAACACATACTTTATTTAATACATTTCATCAGGGGACCATAATGCGTAGGCTCATGTATTATAAGGAGGTTCCCAGCATTTTGTGAGGAGAAGTTGTTTAACAGTCCCCTCAATGTCCTGAGATTCCCAGAAACAAGATGAGGAAGAAGAAGACTGATAATGAAAAATGTTCTCACGCAGGGGTCGGGGTGTGTACATGCACACGTGCATTTGGGGTGAGGAGTGAAACTTGTTACATGTGAAGCAGCGAAGTGGAGTGGACAGCAGGTGCTACCACCTACCTTTCCTGTACAAAAGGAGAGGAGGAGGCATGTGATTTACAGGCAGCGGTCAATCTGGAGAACTGCCAGCAAAGTCTACACGATCTGCTGACGGAGGCCTTTATTCTGACCAGGGATCTCAGTACCATTGAATATTTAATAACTGGTTGTGCAGAGTTTTAAAGTTAAATTCAGAGTTGTTTTTTTTTTCCTTTCCCCAAGACATAAATGTACACACTTAAATACAGTCCAAAAAAGAAACAGCACTTTAAGCTGGGCTATTAAGGAAATACAAATGCACACTTTGGGAGCTATTTGTTTCCTTATACCATGTGCATGTCATCTATGAAACGTCTCCTTTCTGAATGGTAAAAATTACCCAGGAAACGATCAGGAACAAAATAAAACCTTGTAAGATATCATCTTATTTATAAAATTATATCAACAGCATGCTAAACATTAAGTCAGTCCTGATGGGTGTTAATGTGTGGATAGCTTCAAAATACATTCACTTTTTCTCCCAGTTTCATTTGAGATATAATCTACACAACCATTTTACTAGTTTAAGGTACACAGCATGAAAGTGAAGGAGGAGAGGGGAAAAAGCGGCTTAAAACTCAACATTCAAAAAACAAAGATGGGGGGGGG
>SJYW01007347.1:58017-87796 GCA_006410735.1 Raphicerus campestris
CCATGGACTGCAGCACACCAGCCTTCCCTGTCCATCACCAACTCCTGGAGCTTGCTCAAACTCATGTCCATCGAGTCAGTGATGCCATCCAACCATTTCATCTTCTGTCATTCCCTTCTCCTCCTGCCTTCAATCTTTCCCAGCAGTAGGGTCTTTTCCAATGACTCAGTTCTTCGCCAAGGTGACTAAAAGTATTAGAGTTTCAGCTTCAGCATCAGTCCTTCCAATGAACATTCAGGACTGACTTCCTTTCGGGTGGACTGATTGGCTCTCCATGCAGTCCAAGGGACTGCAATCTCATGGGAGGTGATATATATGATCCTAGCACAGACAGCTAGCCCAGAGTAGGCCCTGAAAGGAAACTGTGACTTGTTGCCAGCATGTACTCTTCTTTCAGGACACAGCACCACTAAGTACCCAGGCCCCCCTTAAGCTTGCTGTGCTTGACAGTTGAGAGCAAAAAACGGTCACACATTTTGAGGTCATCCAGTTCATCTCACCACACAGAAGTTTCTGTACAGTTCCAGCAATATTGTCAAGTACCTCAACTGGGAGCGTCTCAGGGTAAAAGAACTATTCTAAAATGAGAGTGTCGTGATGACTGTAAGACTAAATTCACTAAAAACCATTCAACCATACACGTAAAATGAATGAATCGTAAAGTGTATAAATTATCCCTCAATAAAGCTGTTTTTTTAAAGCAAATCTTAATAATCATATGGATAAGAGTTAAAGAAGTGGAATCACATAATACCTTTGGTGTTACTTTATCAAACACAAGATATAAAGGAGCTCTCAAAACGCTCTATGCATATCAGCTCATGGCCCGGAGCAAAACGAAGTAATAAAACAGGCATTCTTCCACTCGTTAGAGGGCATGTTAGTTTCTTGGATTGGGGCTGGGTGATGGGAACTCATGATGGAGTAAGAAACAGGTATTTATATAAATAAATCCTTACCAGACAGTGTTATGAGTGAGACAGTAGGGTTAAGGGCAGAGGGCACCAACACTTAGGACAGGGACTAGTTATGTCTGGGGAAACAGGCCGAGCTTCACAGATCACGGTTCAGTTACATTCTCAAAGAATAAATAAGCGTTCACTAGGTAGGAAAAAAATCTAATCAAGGGAATAGAATGTAAAACTTACAATGTATGCTATAGAGTTTATGCACTAAAGAACTTTTTGTTGAATGGGTCAAGAATAGAAAGAAGTAAAAATAACATGCATGCCATTATATATGTCCTGCAATCTGCATATCATACTACATCACAGACAGCTTCCCATGCTAGTACAGACAGACATCAGGAATGGTAACGGTTGTGGGGGATTTTTCTTCGTAGGGATAGCCTATATGCATTTTCAGCAGTATCTGAACACATACTTTATTTAATACATTTCATCAGGGGACCATAATGCGTAGGCTCATGTATTATAAGGAGGTTCCCAGCATTTTGTGAGGAGAAGTTGTTTAACAGTCCCCTCAATGTCCTGAGATTCCCAGAAACAAGATGAGGAAGAAGAAGACTGATAATGAAAAATGTTCTCACGCAGGGGTCGGGGTGTGTACATGCACACGTGCATTTGGGGTGAGGAGTGAAACTTGTTACATGTGAAGCAGCGAAGTGGAGTGGACAGCAGGTGCTACCACCTACCTTTCCTGTACAAAAGGAGAGGAGGAGGCATGTGATTTACAGGCAGCGGTCAATCTGGAGAACTGCCAGCAAAGTCTACACGATCTGCTGACGGAGGCCTTTATTCTGACCAGGGATCTCAGTACCATTGAATATTTAATAACTGGTTGTGCAGAGTTTTAAAGTTAAATTCAGAGTTGTTTTTTTTTTCCTTTCCCCAAGACATAAATGTACACACTTAAATACAGTCCAAAAAAGAAACAGCACTTTAAGCTGGGCTATTAAGGAAATACAAATGCACACTTTGGGAGCTATTTGTTTCCTTATACCATGTGCATGTCATCTATGAAACGTCTCCTTTCTGAATGGTAAAAATTACCCAGGAAACGATCAGGAACAAAATAAAACCTTGTAAGATATCATCTTATTTATAAAATTATATCAACAGCATGCTAAACATTAAGTCAGTCCTGATGGGTGTTAATGTGTGGATAGCTTCAAAATACATTCACTTTTTCTCCCAGTTTCATTTGAGATATAATCTACACAACCATTTTACTAGTTTAAGGTACACAGCATGAAAGTGAAGGAGGAGAGGGGAAAAAGCGGCTTAAAACTCAACATTCAAAAAACAAAGATCGGGGGGGGGGGGACAAAAAAAAAAAACAAAAAACAAAGATCATGGCATCCAGTCCCACTACTTCATGGCAAATAGATGGGGAAACTGTGGAAACAGCGACATACTTTATTTTGGGGGCTCCAAAATCACTGCAGATGGTGACTGCAGCCATGAAATTATAAGACACTTGCTCCTTGGAAGAAAAGCTATGACAAACCCAGACAGCATATTAAAAAGCAAAACAAAAGTCCGTCTAGTCAAAGCTACAGTTTTTCCAGTGGTCACGCGCGAATGTGAGAGTTGGACCATAAAGCAAGCTGAGTGCCAAAGAATTGATGCTTTTAAACTGTGGTGTTGAAGAAGACTCTTGCACGTCCCTTGGACAGCATGGAGATCAAACCAGCCATTCCTCCAGGAAATCAGTCCTGAATATTCACTGGATGGACTGATGCTAAAGCTGAAACTCCAATACTTTGGCCACCTGATGCGAAGGACTGACTCCTTGAAAAAGACCCTGATGCTGGGAAAAATTGAAGGCAGGAGGACAAGGGGACGACAGAGGATGAGATGGTTGGATAGCATCACCGACTCAATGGACATGAGTTTGAGCAAGCTCTGAGAAGCCTGGTGTGCTGCAGTCTCGCAAAGAGTTGGACAAAACTGAGCGACTGAAATGAACTGAACTGAAGGTACACATCATAATGATATATGTATATATACTGTAAAATGATTACCACAATAAAAGTTTAGTTAACATCAAAAAAATAGAATGCTTTACTATAAAGCATTCTGTGTGTCATCCTTGCACAGGAGCCATGCGAATCTTCCCTGTATTATTTCAATTCAAGTATCTCTGCTGCTGAAGTAAGTCTTTCTGTTCTTGTTATTCAGTCACTAAGTTGTGTCCGATACTGTGGACTGTAGCCCATCAGGCTTCTCTGTCCCTGGGATTTCCCAGGCAAGAATACTGGAATGGGAAGCTACTTCCGTCTCCATAGCCTTTATCCAAGTGAATTAAAACTCAAGAAGTTTTAAAAACACAAAGGAAGAAGCAGTGTTTTCGATGCCTGGCTATTAAAGGGCCAGAAATACTTGCTGCAATCCTCATTTGAACAAATGATTCATCATCAAAGATGGAAATTCATGCATGAAAAGGTTAAATTCTTCTGTATTGGTCATTGGCTTCTCCTCTTAAATTCTGTTTCTAAATTATTTCTCCTTGCCATAAAATAGAGTATCTTCTTGGATTTGTCAGATAGAATACCACTGAAAAGCCTAGGAAGAGTTAACCTGAAATCCGCAGGCTTTTATAAGGCTGATTAATGCCTTCGTCCCTACTTAAATTATCTTTCTTTCTACTCAGAATACACGTCATAATAAATTCAATTTCAAGCGTTCTTTGTTGGGGTTATGTGCATACAAATAATTCTTAATATTCTGTGTGTAAGTAGAGAGGCTTCACTACGTTAACATCAAATTAAATTCTCTTTAACGTCGTCTTACATAGGATATTTAAATTATGCTATTAGTAGTCTCATTTTACTTTATATGCATCAATTGGTATCTTGATGGCTGGTTATTTATACCATATATCAGGTGTTTCTGTGAAATCTCACTATCTGAACTCCATCTCACAGCTTACAAGCTGTTTCTGGAGTTAACTCAATATGCTAATTTTAGGCCATCTGCAGGTGATAACTGCTGTACCAGGAAAAATTTTGTTCCTCTTAAGATACTGCTAAAATAAGGTTACCATAACTTGTAAGTTCAGTGGTTAAAAATATCAAAAATAGTAGTAAACATGACTTCTATACTTGCTTTCTTCTATGTTATTTCTAAAAGTATACAGCAGACAATATAAATTTAATTCTTTCCTCACAAGTAAATAAAAGTCCTATAATAGCACCTCTATGACAATGGCAGCTTCAAATACTTGGAGAAAAAAACAAATGTTTCCTATTTATAGAGACATATTTTTTAGGGACAGTTTCATCAATACTTACCACAAAAAAGTCCTAGAAGCCTAACTCAAAGGGAGAAAGGCCGATACATGCTATTTCACACCAAGATATTTTATCACTTTGCATGCAAGCCTGGCATAGTCTTCACCAACGATAGCTCAAAATCAGTATTCTTAGATCATTCAGTTGAGATAACCTGACTCAAAAATGCACAGGCTGACCTATAAAGTCCTTTAAAATGTTATATTAAAATGTATCCATCTTAGTATTTTGAAATATTCCTTCTATTTTTGGCAACCCACTTGCATTGTTTTTGCAATCAGAAGAGCCCCCACAACTGTTATTTCTAAAAGAAATTAACAAGAATAATTTTTTTTTCTTTTTCACTTCTCTGGCATCAGTAATCAAGAATTTGTAGAAAGAATCTTATTTTATGCTCAAAAGCCAATCCAAGTTTCCCACTTTTTTAGTTTGGTATGAAAACCAATGCCTACACAAGTGAATCATGCATATTATTTTACAAGCAAATTATTTTTATATCATGTAACCTCTTGTGTTTCATCATTTTGGGGGAGAGAACAGTATAAAGAAAACATTATTGCATAATGCTCAAAGAGATAACTAAAAACCCAAATGAAAAGATTAAAATTCAAAGACCCTTTAAAATAAGAAGACAATATTGACACCTGTATCACCATTATATATAATTAGGAGGTAAAGTAACAACTTGCTCTAGAATCTGGGCAAAGCCCCAGGAATCCAGGCTTCTTGTACAAATAGTTAGGACACCACAAATAGCCACTTTGTCCACTGCTGCCCTGCCCCCTACCCTAGAGAAACCTGCATGGAGTAAACAGGATCTGAATTCAAGCACCTGAAAAATGAACCCACACAAACGGAAAAGGAAATAGATACAAATGCCTTGAGCAAAATTTTAGTGGGAATCATTAACAATAACTTTTTAAAAGCACGATATAATAGTGCAAAGAATTACCTAAAGTAACAACGATGTTACACAATGCCTGTTTTGGAGAAATTCGGGGGTAAGTCCCCTGGAAGTCATACGAGAATGACACAGCACACATTTCCTTTGATGAAATGTATAATTTGAGCTCTGGTATACCAAGAATACAGCTTAATTATAAATTCTTAGAATCTCGTATGTGTGGCTAACAGAATACTTAACATGCAGGGGGCAAGAAGCTTAGTGAGACTGAGTTTTTCGATGGCTTGGAGATCTGAGTATTATTTGCCTCTCCTCTACCAATGTTTAGGTCTTTGTGAAAGCCATCAGCCCTTCTTGTCAAAGTTATCAACCCTCTTTTGCCATTTCCCCCATCCCATATTACTGAACTTTAAATTCAACCCCATACTATAAAAAAAATAATACTTTTTCTTGGATAATAAATTCTGGTTTAATTTTTTTTTAATGACTTAACAAAAGAAAAAGAAAAGAACTTTTCTAGAACAGAGAACTGGATGCCAACTAATAATGAAGAATGTAAAGCCATAATTTTTAAACTCTAAACAACAATGACAAGAAAAAGAACATATACACCATCACACACTGTTGTATCCGACTCTTTGTGACCCCACGGACTGCAGGTCACCAAGCTTCCCTGTCCTTCACTATCTCCTGGAATTTGCTCAAACTCATGTCCACTGAGTTGGTGATACTATTCAACCAATATACTGAGAGTTTCTATTACTGACCTTTTCTCCAAATAAGCTGACTTCTCCAAAAGTGACAGATTTGGAGGAGAAAAGAAGCCCTAAGTNTCTCCTGGAATTTGCTCAAACTCGTGTCCATTGAGTTGGTGATACTATTCAACCAATATACTGAGAGTTTCTATTACTGACCTTTTCTCCAAATAAGCTGACTTCTCCAAAAGTGACAGATTTGGAGGAGAAAAGAAGCCCTAAGTCTCTCACAGAGATTTTTATACGTTCACTCATTTATAATGCATTTCTTCTTTAAACAAGCTTTACTTGGAGCTACAAAGAACCTTGGAATCTCCAACTACTCCTTCATTTTGTGAAGATGAAAATTGTGGAAAGAGTGGTGGTCCTGTATTTTGGCAAACCCATATTTTATATTTGTGCCTGAAACAGCCCATTACTCTGAGACTCTTAGGGCTAAATATGCTTCCCAATTTGGAAACTGTTAAGAGCTTAATGATAACTGCTTTCAAATGGATTTAAAGGCTCTAGATATTAACCTGGAATGTGTTTCTACTGAAACCCTGGGCATGGGCAGTGGTGAGAAGCATATTCTCCTTCCTACAATTGATTAATTTCCTATTGCGTTAACTTGAATTCTTGGGGCAGAGTCGGACGATAACTTCTTAGCATAATTCCTAAATTAAATACCACTAGACTGCTAAACAGACTTCCCTGGTGGCTAAGACGGTAAAGCATCTGCCTACAATGCGGGAGAGCTGGGTTCGATCCCTGGGTCAGGAAGATCCCCTGGAGAAGGAAATGGCAACCCACTCAGTACTCTTGCCTGGAAAATCCCATGGATGGAGGAGCGTGGTGGGCTACAGTCCATGGGGTCGCAAAGAGTCAGACACAACTGAGCAACTTCACTTCAGACTGCTGAACAGATTCTCCTGATGGATTTCCAAATTAATAGAGGGCTCCCCCTACTGGTACTATGTGACATACCAGAGGCAAATATACGTTTTTTTAAAAAGTAAAAAAATATTTTTCTTGTGTGTTTTCATCTGTCCATCCATCCAAACATTTATTACTATTATCTACTTTATGGGCAGGACATAGCATTATGGCTAAAGTGATATACAGTGAATATATAGTTGTATCATGAGAAAAAAAAAATTGGCTTTTCAAAAGCAGGCAAAGGATCTCATATTCCAAGTGATTTGATTTCAGACAATCATAGGGATGGAAGAGATGGATTCAAGTGAAAGACATTCTAATCCTTCAAGTCCTCCAAGCAAGCCATGATTCAGTCTGATTAGGCTGAACACTTGGAGTTACTGAACAGGGGGAAATCATAAACTCAAATGCCTAAAAGGGCCAAGTGGGTGACAGAAGAGGGCGGTGGGTCAGACAATAGGGGCGAGTGGGGACTGCAGCGATCTGGAGAGTGCAGGCCCAACTACTGAGCATGCTCCACTCTCATCCAGCTCTGATCACGCACGGCCAAGCAGCAGTTCAGGTCTGTGTCACCCTTGTTTCAAAAATTTCCCAAGGGAAGCTAGAAAGCTGGGAAACGTCCTAACTTTGAACACACTGCTGGAGCCAAACAAAATATATTAGTAGCCCATGTCCAGCCCACAGACTATGGATTTGTAACCTCCGACCCAGAATCAGAAGGAACTCACCTTCCACCCACTCCCCTTCTGGCAGATCCAAAGCTTAGGAAGTTCTCACAGCTCATTTCAGGGTAAATATCAGCAACCGATCTAAGGCCAACCTTGCAGAGCCCCACAAAGTAAGGGTGATCCTTATTTCTAAAGGACTAGAATTTTCCGTTTTTAAATTTATTCACTGATTTATTCAAAAAGCATTTGCTGTACACCTGGCATATGTGAGAGCTTGGGCTGGGAAATGGCAGAGAACGAAAGGAGCTGGTCCCAGACCGTACAACCTCTAACGGCACTCAACGAAGAACGAGAGGCTGAGGGAAACGGAAACACACAGCGTGCAATGAAGAAGCACAGCTGGGAGACTCCATCGAGCCTGGGAGGCTCCCCGGCCCTTGCCCACCGCTAAGTGTGTAACGCTTTAGCTGAGAACCGAAGAGTGAGGAGAATCAGTAAAGCGGGAGACGAGAGAGTCTTCTATGCAGAGGGCCCAGCCCGAGGGGACGCTACACTGAGACTAGTTCAAGAGACTGAGTGCTGCACTCGGAGGAGAGAGACCCGAGTTGAAAGGGAGACGTGGGGAGGAGCCAAATCAACATAGGCCCTTCCCAACAGGTCACGTTAAAGGTTCTGGCCTTGAGGGAAAGAAGTCACGGAGGGGTTTAACAGTGGTGTGATGCGACCCAGAGTACAATAATAACACTTTGGCTGGAGCACGGAGACTGGACTGTAGAAAGATAAGCTGGTTGCTTAGGCTACTTAAGTGATTCTCACTGAGAAATGTAAGGCGCTTGGAATCTGGAACGAATAACTGGGTGAGTTGATTTGCAAAACAGTTAGGAGGCTAAGCTAACTGGCCTTGATTTTGTGTGTGTGTGTGTGTGANTTAATAACCCTTAACTTTAAGGGTTAACTTAACCATTAATTTTAACAGTCAGTTTCTGATCTGACCTAGATTTGGACATTGGCCACAATAGTGCTGTTAACATCACTGTTACTGGGACCTCAACTGACTGTATTCCTGATTTACTTAGACCCTTTGAAAAAATAAGTAGCGTAACCTGACTTAGGAAGGGACCAGAAGCTATCAAGATGTGTTTTTATACATTGTTGGCTTCATTTGGCTAACTTATATGTGTGAGAGTGAGGACTTTTAAGTCCAAATTTATGAGTTACTGATCTGTAATTTTCTTTTTTTGCGCTGCCTTTGTTTTGCTTTGGTGCAGGGCAGTGTTGGCCCCACGGAATTATTTTAGAAGGGTTTCCTCCCTTTTGTTTTCTCTAACAGATTATGTCAACTTGGTCTTAATTTTTAAAATGCTTGTTAGAATTCTCTAGTAAAACCATCTTGGATTAAAGATTTCGTTTTTGAAATTTTTTATATTACAGTTTCAATGTCATTAAAGGTTATAGGACTATTCAGATGATCTACTTGGATGGGTAGTGATAATTTATGAATTTTGAGGAACTGTTCATTTCTTCTAAGTTGTCACCCCCATGAATATAAAATTATTTATAATATTCTCTTGCTATAATTCTTAATATTTGTAAGATCTTTATGATATCCCCTATTTCATTCCTAATATTAGCTGTTTGTGTAGTCTTTCTTTTTGTCAGTTGTGCTAGAATTTTATTAATTTTGTTTTTTCAAAGAAGCAGCTTTTTGTTTAATTGACTTTTTTGTTGTTTTCCTATTCTCGGTTTCATTAATTTTTACATTTTGTTATTTCCTTCTTTCTGATTGTCTTGGGTTTATTTAACTCTTCTTTTTTAGTTTCTCGAGGTGTGAAACTTTATTATTAATTTCAAACCCTGATTTCTTATGGATGTAAGCATTTAGTGCTAAAAAATTGCTCAGTGCTGCTTTAGCTACATTTCATATATGTTGATATGTTGGTGTTTTTGCTTCCATTAAAGCTCTGTGTATTCTGAATTCTACTGATATTTTCTTTTTGACCAGTGGATTTTTAGAAATCTGTTGTTTAATTTACACATTTAGAGATTTTCTTATTGTCCTTATGTTATTGATTTTTTTCCCCATATCATACTTAGAATACATTGTTGTATTTCAACACTTTTAAATCTGTTGAGCTTTGTTTTGTGGCTCAGAATATGGTCTATCTTGGTGAATGTTTCTTGGGTGAAAGCATGTATTTTGCCACTGTTGGGGAAAGCATTATATAGATTTAGGTGCTGTTGCCTTGTGAGCTTCAGAACTTCAATATCCTTGCTGATTTTCTGTTTAGTAGTTCTCTATTCTTTTAGTTTCTGAGAGGACTGTTGATGTTCTGAATTATAATTATAGATTTACTTATTTCTCTTTTGAGTTCTATCCATATTTGCTTCATTTAAGACTGTGTTGTTTGACACATACATAGGATTATTATGTATGCCTGTGGATTGAGTCTTTTATCCTTATGTAATGCCCTTGTGTTCCTCTTTGTCTCCAGGAATTGTCTTTGCTTTGAAGTCTACTTTATCTGATATTAATCTATCCTTTTTATCCTTTTATTTTCAGCATATCCATGTCATTAGTGAGTTTCTTTGAAATAGTATGCAGGGCCTCATGTTCTTCTTTTATTCACTCTGCCAACTCTGTCTTTTGATCAGTTTGTTTAGACCATTTATATGTTAGGTGATTAATGATATGTTATTGCTTAAGTCTGACATTTTATTATTTGGTTTTGTTTGTTCTTCTGGTTCTTGTTTCTCTGTTTATATTTTATTCAGTTTTTGTGTTACTTGAACCCTTTTTAAGATTTTAATTTATTTCTATGCTTTTGAGTGTCTCTCTGTTCTATGAGTCTATTTGTCTGTCAATCTCTCAGTCATATCTATGATTTATCATAGCCTATTGCTATCAATGTTTTACATTCCTTGATGAGGAGTGGAGACTTCCTTCCATTTAGGGCCTTCCTTACTCTTAAATACCATTCTTGTGAGTTATAGATGATATAATATTTGCTGCAGTCATTAAGTATGATTAACAAATATGAGGAAAAGAACAGTCTATTGTATATACTCAGTTCTTTCCATTGTTCTCTTCTCCCAGTGTTCTGAGAGTCTTTCTTTTGCTTTTCCCTTTCTCTGTGAAGACTTTCTTTAGCCACTTTTAAGGGTAGAGATGCTAGTGACAAATTCTTTTAGTTTTTTCTTTATTTGAGAATGCTTTTATTTCTCCTTCATTCCTAATGGATAATTTAGCCACGTAAAGAATTTGGTGATGGACAGGGAGGCCTGGCGTGCTGCGATTCATGGGGTTGCACAGAGTCAGACACGACTGAACGACTGAACTGAACTGAACTGAACTGAAAGAACTTGTAATAGACAGTTCTTTTCTTTAAGGACTTATGACTTTCATAAGGCATCCAGAGGTCATAAGAGACATTGACTGATATAGGAGTTGATGTTTCCCTACAGGTAATACATCATTTCTCCCTGGCTGCTTTCAAGACTTTTCCTTTGTCTTTCATTTTCTGAAATATAATTAGGATGTGTCTTGGGGTGGGTTCCTTTGGGTTTAGCCTATTTTGAGTTGCTGTGCTTTAAAAATCTGCATGTTTATATCTTTTCCACATTAAGAAAGTTTTCAGCTTTTATTTCTTTGTGTAATCTTCAGACCTGTTTTCTTTCATTTTTTTTTCTTTTTAATTCTGGGAATGTGATGAGATGAGTTTTGGATTTTTTTATTGTTATCTGACAGATCACTATTTCAAAGATGCTTACTCCTTGGAAGGAAAGTTATGACCAACCTAGTCAGCATATTAAAAAGCAGAGACATTACTTTGCCAACCAAAGTCTGTCTAGTCAAGATATGGGTTTTCCGGTAGTCATGTATGGATGTGAGAGTTGGTCTATAAAGAAAGCTGAGCACTGAAGAATTGATGCTTTTGATCTGTAGTGTTGGAGAAGACTCTTGAGAGTCCTTGGACTGCAAGGAGATCCAACCAGTCCATCCTAAAGGAAATGAGTCCTGAATATTTGTTGGAAGGACTGATGTTGAAATGAAACTCCAATACTTTGGCCACCTGATGCGAAGAGCTGACTCATTTGAAAGGACCCTGATGCTGGGAAAGATTGAGGGCAGGAGGAGAAGGGGACGACAGAGGATGAGACGGTTGGATGGCATCACCGACTCAATGGATATGAGTTTGACTAAACTCCAGGAGTTGGTGATGGACAGGGAGGCCTGGCGTGCTGCAGTCCATGGGTTCACAAAGAGTTGGACACGACTGAGTAACTGAACTGACAGGTCACTATGGTTCTATTCTTTTTTTTTTTTCAATCTGTATTCTATTTATTATTCAGATTATATGAATTCTATTAATCTATCCTGAAATTCAGTGATTCTTAGCTTTTGTCATCCCCATTCTGCAAATTGTTTTTTTTATTGTAACTTTTATGGATGTAATTTTCATTTGATTCTTTTTTGTAACTTCTGTTTCTTTGGTAAGATTTTTTCTTGTTATTTGAAGAGAATTTGTAATTTATCTTGTGTATATTAATGATAACTGGTTTAAGACTTTATCAGATAATTATATCTGATTAATTTCAGTGCTGCTGTTGGTTGGTTGTCTTTTCTCAGTCCAGCTTTCGGTTTCTGGATTCTTGATATGACAGGTCATTTTCAGTCTTGCTTTGATATTTTGTCCTGTTAGAAGACTCTGGGATCCTATTTAAATCTTGTCTTACCAGAAAGCCATCCTGTTTAGGTTTATTGTGGCTTTCCAGGCTTAGTTTTGTTTGTTTGTTTGTTTGTTTTTAATGTTTATTTTTTTATTTTTTTTAATTAAAAAAATACTTTATTCTACTTTACAATACTGTATTGGTTTTGCCATACATTGACATGAGTCAGCCACAGGTGTACACGATCTCCCAATGCNTAGTAAGGGTGATCCTTATTTCTAAAGGACTAGGGTTTTCTGTTTTTAAATTTATTCACTGATTTATTCAAAAAGCATTTGCTGTACACCTGCCATATGTGAGAGCTTGGGCTGGGAAATGGCAGAGAACGAAAGGAGCTGGTCCCAGACCGTACAACCTCTAACGGCACTCAACGAAGAACGAGAGGCTGAGGGAAACGGAAACACACAGCGTGCAATGAAGAAGCACAGCTGGGAGACTCCATCGAGCCTGGGAGGCTCCCCGGCCCTTGCCCACCGCTAAGTGTGTAACGCTTTAGCTGAGAACCGAAGAGTGAGGAGAATCAGTAAAGCGGGAGACGAGAGAGTCTTCTATGCAGAGGGCCCAGCCCGAGGGGACGCTACACTGAGACTAGTTCAAGAGACTGAGTGCTGCACTCGGAGGAGAGAGACCCGAGTTGAAAGGGAGACGTGGGGAGGAGCCAAATCAACATAGGCCCTTCCCAACAGGTCACGTTAAAGGTTCTGGCCTTGAGGGAAAGAAGTCACGGAGGGGTTTAACAGTGGTGTGATGCGACCCAGAGTACAATAATAACACTTTGGCTGGAGCACGNTTTTGTTTTTTTTTTCCTCCCAGTCATGTTGTCCTCTGAGATTTCAAAACTCCCCACAGACCCACTGGTGAGAGTGTTTCCTGGTATTTGGAAACTTCTCCTTTAAGACTCCCTCCCTGGGATGCTCTCTGTCCCTTGCTCTTGTGTGTCTCTTTTTGTCTTTTATATTTTGTCCTACCTTCTTTTGAAGAGAATGGGCTGCCTTTCTGGGGGCCCAGTGTCCTCTGCCAGTGTTCAGAAGTTGTTTTGTGGAAGTTGCTCAGCATTCAACTGATCTTTTGATCTTTTGAATTTGTGAGGGAGAAAGTGGTCCCCCTGTCCTATTCCTCTGCCATCTTTGGACCACCTCTCCAACACGCATTATTTTTTAACTCTCATTATTTTTAAGCATTTGGCCAAATATATTAGAAGATATTATCAAAACCGTAGTACACAGTCATTTCAAAAGGCAAAAACCATAAAACAAATTATAGACCACAAGTGATCTTAATTTTGATGAAAAAATTTGCTTGCTAAAAAAGTAATAGCTGCATACATTTACTCAAAATCTTCACCACCTCTGAGTTTAACAAAGTAATAGAAACATTTTTTAGAGCCTTTAGTATGCTCTGGGCACTATTCTAAGAGATTTATACATATTACCTTCTTTAATTCCCAAAACAACTCTGTAAGGTAAAGAGAATTATCCTCCTCAATTTATAGATGAAAAAACTGAAGCACAGAGGGTAATTCACTCAAAGGCCGTATTACTAGTAAATGATGTGGTTATTTAATTAACTTGAAACCTTACACAGATTACTGAAGAATGATTACATTTACATAGCATGCCAAGGGAAATACCTTTAAGACTATACAGATATATGCACATTAACCATGTTTTACAAGCATTAATTTTGTGCACGTGTGTCTTGAGCCAAAGCTACTCACAGATCCACTTGTTTGTAGTTTGCCTCACATTGATTCTTACTTGAGAAAAAAATCTTGGTTAACCACAACAAAAAAGGTAGAGTAACTATTTGTTTTATAAAATTATTTGTCATTGTAAAATTATTTGTCATCTTACAATGTAATTCATTTGAGGTGCCGTTAGGTAACAAGCTGCCAGATGTCATATGGTGTGCATGCATCAACGATGTGGCTTTCTTTTCGGTGGACCTGCTTTACCTGAATCAACTCTATTGCTAAAATCTCATAAAGACTAAATTAACTACACACTTTAAAAGCAACCTATACATTACACAGGGAGAAGCACAGCTATCCATATATGAAAAGTTGAACAAGGCATAGTAGGATTTAGGGTCTCTGAACTTAGAATAAGATTTTAGGGTCCTTGAATTTGAAATCAACAGTGTAAGGGTTATGATTTCTCAGGACATGAAGATCCAAGGAGAACTTTTCTTTAAATATTCACATTAAAAAAAAAAACAAAAAACACTATGCCATATATATAATTACATTCTTATGTATATTCATCTGGTCAGTCCAAATAGTTTTGAGCTTTTTTTCTTTTTTTGGTTTTCTTACATTAGTATATGAGTTAATGAAAATATCAATAATTTTGCTGTTCCATCAGAATGTTCAAATTTAAACTACCTGACATTACGTATGGAAATTCTGCCTTAAGCAGTATTTTCTGCTGGTCTGGTATGTATAATCAAGGTATGCTATGTCATTGTAGTTACTGTTAAAATAAAAGGAGAAATGGAAATTTTCTGGGGGTGCAGTGGTTAGGACTCCAAGCTTCCACTACAGGGGGCACAGGTTCGATCCCAGATTGGGAAAATAAGATTCCTCATCCTAAGAGAGGTAGGGAGGGATGGTTCTGAGATGCTCATACTTGCTAGCTATTCTTCCTTTTAGCATATATTAGCTGTGGTGTCTTTTGTTGGCATATACAAGTGACATGGCTATAATGCATGTCTAGCAACTAGAAATGAGAGTAATTTTCATGTGTGGCTAATAAAACTCACACTCATTACTTTGGGGTCCAACATACAATGCTTTTTCACAACATTTAGCTCATCAGCTTACGTGGACCACAGGAGATATGGACTTGAAACAGTAGATTAGCAATGAATTATTCATAGGTGAAAGCTTTGTAAAAGAATCAATCTTCAGCCTAAGTTAGTCTGCATATTCCCAGGACTCACTAGGTTTTGGTAGAAGTGTTTGTATATAAGAGGCATTTAATAAATGTTCAGCTGCTGAAAAGGAGAACTATATAGATATCTGTTTGGTAATTAGTTCTTTCTACTTTCTGACAACGTAAGGAAATAAATTGCTTTCATCTGGAATATGTACTTGAATCAAAATAAGAGCTGACTGAAGTAAACAAACTGATTCAGTGTTTTTAAATAGAAAGATCCAGAAAAAGGTGACATATTTATAAAGATGACATATTTATTATAAGTTTCCTTACCTTGCAAACAGAAAGGACATTAACATTTATCAGTTTCTTGATGGTCTGCAAAAGAAATATTGATCATTTTATATAGATTTGATCATGGAAGTGACCATATTATATATAAGATAGATAGATAGAGATATATAAATAATCCAGAGATGCATGGAAAGTTTCCCCAGATACAGTATAGACCTTGGAAACTGACAGGATTTGGGGTAAAGAGGCAGCTTATATTTTACTCTCAGTATTACAGTATTTTTCAGCTAAATGCAGCAATTCATGCTAGTATAAAAAATCCAAAGTATACATACAAGTGAAATCTGCAAGCGAAAAAACCACACTAAACCTAAAATAAATATGCAATTTCCTCTCTGCTAACATGGAAAGAAGAAAACTATTGAATCTAATATTTTCAACAATTTAAAAAATTTACATATTCTTTCAATAATATGTTTTCTAGTTTTTATTAAAGAACTAGACATGCATCAAGCAATAGCTTTCCTTTTGGTAGAGCTAGTTTACCTGAATCCACTATATTGCTGTATATTATTAACATCATTATGGCTTTTAAATTGATGTTTAGAATCCTGATACTTAAACAGAGCTGCTTTGATGTAATAAAAATGATAATAATAAAACTGGAGCTATTATTGAACCTAGCATTGTGCGATGAGATGATAAATATTTTCCCATTCAATCCTTCTAACATCTCTGTAAAGCTGCCTTTATTATAGACAAGGGAACGGAGACTAAGGATGGTTGGGTTATTCCCTGGGGAACTCAGGTAGTGAGTAGAAGGACCAGGGTATGCATCTCGGCTGTTAAGACTCCAGAGCTCAGAGTCTCAACAGTATACCATATTGCCTCACCCATGCCTGCATGCATTCTTTTTCTATGACTACAACCTACAAAAAACAACTTACATTGTCCAAGTCAGGAACATCCAAAAAGTATTCCGGATACTCATATGACATTCCCACATTGTTCACTGAAATAAAACAAGATCATTAGCTAGCTACTATACATTTTGTAGATGTGAATTAAAGAGATTAAAAATAATGAGACTAAGATGATACACACAATTACATAAAATGTTGCTTCTGTCTTGAGTGATCTCTCTATTCATAATCTTTCTGTACAGATAGTTCAAATGTCTCCTCTTTCACTAAGCCTTTCTGTATCCAACCCCTGGCAAAAGGACTTTTTACTGGCCTCCCAATTTCCATAGCCGATTGGAGTATGTGTACATTCCACCTCTGTAATACATCTGTAGATATTGCTTAACTTCTCTCTCCGTGTGTGTGTTCAGTCGTGCCTGACTCTTTCTGACCTCATGGACTGTAGCCCACCAGGCTCCTTTGTCCGTGGGATCATCCTGGCAGGAATACTGGAGTGGGTTGCCATTTCCTCCTCCAGGGGATCTTCCTGACCTGGGGATTGAACCTGCATCTCCCACAGCTTCTACACTGGCAAGCGGATTTTTCACCTCTGAGCCACCTAAGAAGCCCGATCTCTCTTTAGATCTTCAATTTTCAGAGTACAGTAGAAACATCGGAGGATACAGTTACATAGGAGACTAAAATCTTGAGTTCTACTTACAACTGTTTCAGAACATATGTGACTTGGGATAAGTCATGCATGATATGCATCTCAGTGTCTTAACCTCTTAAATGAGAGCACGTTTTAATCATTCAACAAACATTTGCCATTCACTTGTGTGCAAGACACGTGTGAAGAACCAAAAAACCCATAAACAATAGTTTGCATCATGGAGCAAACTATCCAGTAGAAAGAGAAAGACGCTAAACAAAAAGAATGAACAATTATTTCATTACAAAGTACAGAGTGCCGTGGGGCCTGACCCAGACTCCATCTGGGAGGTGAGGGAAGCTTAGACATTCACAGAGGTTCAATAACTTGCACAAGATCATAGAGCAAAGTAAGGCTAGGATTCAAACGGAGAATATCTGACTTCAGAGGTGTCTTAACCACTACTTAGAGCCATCCTATGACTTCATTCCCTATTCAGCTCAGGGGGAAAAAAAAGTCAGTAATAATTGGATAATAAACAGAAATCTGATAGCAATGTTTAATAAAACTGTAGGTATCAGAAAAGAAAGGTTTCAGTAGCAAAAAGATAATGAAATTCTGATCATTCTGCTCAAGCGTATAAGGAATTATGCCAGATAAACCTGATAGTAGTTACAGTAACTTTTTCAACAGACTAACAAAATTAGTGGCTCAAAGGAACTCAATAAAGGTTCTATATTTAGCAGTAAGCCAGTCACTTGAGGCTGTGACTCGTAAGATTTTACTGGTACAATTCGGTCAGGATGGCTTGAACAAGATCACTGAAACCTGTCTGAAAAATCTGTAAGCAAAGGGTAGTAGCAAAGCAAACTGTATTTAATTAAGATTCATGACCATCTGAATAGGGATGGCATCTAAACAGAAAAATAACAGCAGGTTCGAATCCATTTTTATTTTATTCAAAATGTTCTCCACCCACCAGGGGTTCAAGGAATCAAGTCTTGAAAGATGAGCAAAACTAGCTGAAGGTGCACGTTTGTGCTCATTCGACTTTGCCTTAACCATCCACAAGGTTATACAGGATGAATGACTTATTTACAGGGAAACAGCAACAACCAAAAGATCTGTTAAAATGTTAAACTATTCTTTAGAAAGTCAGTGTAAGATTATAGGAGTCCTCAAGGAAAGGTTTTTGCTGAATTGTAATTTTCTTCGGGAAGGAAGATTCCATCACACACTGTGAACTCCATCTCTCTTCACTCTCTTGTATCTAGAAAACTTTCTAGCTGTAGGTCTCTGGATCTAGAATCTAGATCTAGATTCTAGGTCTCTTTCTAGCCCATGGAAATACTAATGTTTCTTTTCAAACCGCTGAAGAAAACTGAACAGTGTCACTATGTATCTTTTACAGTCCGGGATTTGGATTTAGAAGGAAAAAAAAAAACCCAGGAACTTTGTAAGCAGCACCATTAATTTTTGCCATCTTGCCAACTTGTGTTAGTTACAAGGGCCAAAGTCAAGCTAAGGATGCCCATACATAACTAATTAAGCAAGGAAGTGATACTCTGGGTAAGGTTGTATCTACAACACAAAGCCTTCAGATCTGTCCTGCTAATTGAACAAAGGAAAGATATCACAGCTATCTACTCACATGGTGAAAATGTGATCATCTATTTACACAATTCTAAAAGAAAACAGTCAACACTGAGACCTTTAATCCAAAAAATTAAATGGTATTATGTAAGGGCTATGCTTTTATAATCAAAAATAAACACAGGAAAAAAAAAAGTGTTAGAACTGGAATAGACCTTTCAGAGCACTGAGCCTGACTTTATGAGGGGAAATACATGCCAAGGTCACACTGATAAGTGGTCCTTTACTCTTAAATCTCTTGCCATCTTATTAGTCGGACCTTTCGCTGGTGGAAGATATGCTACCTGTATCCTCTCCACAGTAAGTAATCACTGCATAATGCTATCATCTAAGAGTTCAAGAAAAACAACTGTTGCTCTCAAACATTATTTCTGTAAACTTGCACAACGGTGAGAATCTTTTGGAAAAAGTAAATTCATTGCAATTTTATTTTGAGACGTTAGGTGGCAGCAACAACCAGACAGCAGGCGGAAAAGGCAACCAAACAAGCAGGGACTTGGAAAAGGAAGAAAACAGGCTTTGGGTAGGAGGGAAGGGTGGAAATATTTCCATTATAATTTAATCTCATTAAGAATGGGTACATGCAATGCCATCTTCTTATATTACAGGATTCATTACAGGATTTGCCAAACCAAACAACGCCACAAGTTGTTCCAAAATCATTCAGATAATTGAAAATCCCTTTTAAACGGTAGCGTTTTAAATTAGCATTAAATATCTGTTCATTAGTGAGTTTCCTTGAATTCCTCACGTCAGGCACCAGAGGCAGATTGAACATTTTTGTTCAATGACCTGAAAAATCCTTTTAACTCATGTAACACACCATGTCTTTCAGAAAACAAGGTGTTATATGTACATGTAATCTCAGAATTCCGAGCACTACCCCAACAATCATCACAGGACCATGAACAGATAGAAACTCTTTCCCATCCATTTCTCAGTGGAATTCTAAGATTGGGAAGAGCTCAACAGAAGAGATGAGGCAGACGGAGAACAGAGGTGAAGAAAGGCCAAGAACAAGGACAAGGTAAGTGGAAAGGGAAGGAGGTGGTGGACCCCTACAGAGAGGAACTGTCAGCGTGCCAGGTTCAACAGTGTTCTCTCCATGTCTGCCATCCAGAACTCTCAAAAACACCCAAACCGGAAAGCATTATAAAGACTCGGAAAATCCACAGAGTATTTCTGAATGTTATATAAATATTCTAAATTACACCATACTGCTGTTTAAAAATCATTTCCACCTATCATACTTTTAAAAAATGATGAGAACATACACAAGATTTGTTTCTTCTGAATTCATTTTCTGCTGCTTCTACCCTTACTGGACTTACCATCCTTTATCAAAACCAGCTGCTGCAGAGATAATGATGTCATTAGGAAATTCGATTTCTGGCATCTGGGTTGGGCATGAGGGAGGAGCAAATGACAATAAACTGCTAGAGAATAAAAGTCCATCTGAACGAACACAATAATAACAGATATGGGTAACCACACACAGACCACCTTCAACCTGCTGCCTCTTCCAGATTAATCACACATAAGACATTAAGGCAGTTTAAAAACACACTGCTTAATGATGGGGTTTCCTAATACATAGCAAATAATCCAGTCTTCTCTATTTCTCTCTCATCACATCAAAGTAGAAAACATGATACTAAGTTTACATTTTGGCCACATTTGTAGTTGGATACACGAATGCAGTTCATTCATAAAAAACTGAATTTTAAAAAATGCTGCCCCCTCACTTTATTGCAAAAGATACTGAATTTTTAAAAATGTAGACCCAAGTAACACCATGAGTGGTTCAAAAGCTTAAAATAAGCTTTTGAACCAGGAGGGCATGGATCTCAGAGTCCAACAGACCCAGATTTGTCTGCAGCTGCCAAGTCCTAATGAGATGCAGGTGATTTCACGCTAGTAAGCCTCCATTTCCTCATCACCTTTATATATAAATTAGGCATAACAATTTAAGCATTAAATGGGATAATACACATAAAATGTTTAACCCAATGCCTGGAACATACCCGTTCATGGAATTCTCCAGGTTACCCACCCATACTAAAGTGGGTAGCCATTCCCTTCTCCAGGAGATCTTCCCCACCCAGGGATCAAACCCAGCTCTTCTGCATTGCAAGCAGATTTTTTACTATCTGAGCTACCAGAGAATCCCAAGTGAAACCCCTCAAAAGTGTGGCAGTGGTGGGCTTCCCTGGTAGCTTCCCCCGTGGCTCAGGTGGTAAAGAATTTGCCCACAATGCAGGAGACCTGGGTTGGATCCCTGAGTTGGGGAAGATACCCTGGAGGAGGGCGTGGCAACCCACNGATATGCATCTCAGTGTCTTAACCTCTTAAATGAGAGCACGTTTTAATCATTCAACAAACATTTGCCATTCACTTGTGTGCAAGACACGTGTGAAGAACCAAAAAACCCATAAACAATAGTTTGCATCATGGAGCAAACTATCCAGTAGAAAGAGAAAGACGCTAAACAAAAAGAATGAACAATTATTTCATTACAAAGTACAGAGTGCCGTGGGGCCTGACCCAGACTCCATCTGGGAGGTGAGGGAAGCTTAGACATTCACAGAGGTTCAATAACTTGCACAAGATCATAGAGCAAAGTAAGGCTAGGATTCAAACGGAGAATATCTGACTTCAGAGGTGTCTTAACCACTACTTAGAGCCATCCTATGACTTCATTCCCTATTCAGCTCAGGGGGAAAAAAAAGTCAGTAATAATTGGATAATAAACAGAAATCTGATAGCAATGTTTAATAAAACTGTAGGTATCAGAAAAGAAAGGTTTCAGTAGCAAAAAGATAATGAAATTCTGATCATTCTGCTCAAGCGTATAAGGAATTATGCCAGATAAACCTGATAGTAGTTACAGTAACTTTTTCAACAGACTAACAAAATTAGTGGCTCAAAGGAACTCAATAAAGGTTCTATATTTAGCAGTAAGCCAGTCACTTGAGGCTGTGACTCGTAAGATTTTACTGGTACAATTCGGTCAGGATGGCTTGAACAAGATCACTGAAACCTGTCTGAAAAATCTGTAAGCAAAGGGTAGTAGCAAAGCAAACTGTATTTAATTAAGATTCATGACCATCTGAATAGGGATGGCATCTAAACAGAAAAATAACAGCAGGTTCGAATCCATTTTTATTTTATTCAAAATGTTCTCCACCCACCAGGGGTTCAAGGAATCAAGTCTTGAAAGATGAGCAAAACTAGCTGAAGGTGCACGTTTGTGCTCATTCGACTTTGCCTTAACCATCCACAAGGTTATACAGGATGAATGACTTATTTACAGGGAAACAGCAACAACCAAAAGAGCTGTTAAAATGTTAAACTATTCTTTAGAAAGTCAGTGTAAGATTATAGGAGTCCTCAAGGAAAGGTTTTTGCTGAACTGTAATTTTCTTCGGGAAGGAAGATTCCATCACACACTGTGAACTCCATCTCTCTTCACTCTCTTGTATCTAGAAAACTTTCTAGCTGTAGGTCTCTGGGTCTAGAATCTAGATCTAGATTCTAGGTCTCTTTCTAGCCCATGGAAATACTAATGTTTCTTTTCAAACTGCTGAAGAAAACTGAACAGTGTCACTATAAATCTTTTACAGTCCGGGATTTGGATTTAGAAGGAAAAAAAAAAACCCAGGAACTTTGTAAGCAGCACCATTAATTTTTGCCATCTTGCCAACTTGTGTTACAAGGGCCAAAGTCAAGCTAAGGATGCCCATACATAACTAATTAAGCAAGGAAGTGATACTCTGGGTAAGGTTGTATCTACAACACAAAGCCTTCAGATCTGTCCTGCTAATTGAACAAAGGAAAGACATCACAGCTATCTACTCACATGGTGAAAATGTGATCATCTATTTACACAATTCTAAAAGAAAACAGTCAACACTGAGACCTTTAATCCAAAAAATTAAATGGTATTATGTAAGGGCTATGCTTTTATAATCAAAAATAAACACAGGAAAAAAAAAAGTGTTAGAACTGGAATAGACCTTTCAGAGCACTGAGCCTGACTTTATGAGGGGAAATACATGCCAAGGTCACACTGATAAGTGGTCCTTTACTCTTAAATCTCTTGCCATCTTATTAGTCGGACCTTTCGCTGGTGGAAGATATGCTACCTGTATCCTCTCCACAGTAAGTAATCACTGCATAATGCTATCATCTAAGAGTTCAAGAAAAACAACTGTTGCTCTCAAACATTATTTCTGTAAACTTGCACAACGGTGAGAATCTTTTGGAAAAAGTAAATTCATTGCAATTTTATTTTGAGACGTTAGGTGGCAGCAACAACCAGACAGCAGGCGGAAAAGGCAACCAAACAAGCAGGGACTTGGAAAAGGAAGAAAACAGGCTTTGGGTAGGAGGGAAGGGTGGAAATATTTCCATTATAATTTAATCTCATTAAGAATGGGTACATGCAATGCCATCTTCTTATATTACAGGATTCATTACAGGATTCGCCAAACCAAACAATGCCACAAGTTGTTCCAAAATCATTCAGATAATTGAAAATCCCTTTTAAACGGGTAGTGTTTTAAATTAGCATTAAATATCTGTTCATTAGTGAGTTTCCTTGAATTCCTCACGTCAGGCACCAGAGGCAGATTGAACATTTTTGTTCAATGACCTGAGAAATCCTTTTAACTCATGTAACACACCATGTCTTTCAGAAAACAAGGTGTTATATGTACATGTAATCTCAGAATTCTGAGCACTACCCCAACAATCATCACAGGACCATGAACAGATAGAAACTCTTTCCCATCCATTTCTCAGTGGAATTCTAAGATTGGGAAGAGCTCAACAGAAGAGATGAGGCAGACGGAGAACAGAGGTGAAGAAAGGCCAAGAACAAGGACAAGGTAAGTGGAAAGGGAAGGAGGTGGTGGACCCCTACAGAGAGGAACTGTCAGCGTGCCAGGTTCAACAGTGTTCTCTCCATGTCTGCCATCCAGAACTCTCAAAAACACCCAAACCGGAAAGCATTATAAAGACTCGGAAAATCCACAGAGTATTTCTGAATGTTATATAAATATTCTAAATTACACCATACTGCTGTTTAAAAATCATTTCCACCTATCATACTTTTAAAAAATGATGAGAACATACACAAGATTTGTTTCTTCTGAATTCATTTTCTGCTGCTTCTACCCTTACTGGACTTACCATCCTTTATCAAAACCAGCTGCTGCAGAGATAATGATGTCATTAGGAAATTCGATTTCTGGCATCTGGGTTGGGCATGAGGGAGGAGCAAATGACAATAAACTGCTAGAGAATAAAAGTCCATCTGAACGAACACAATAATAACAGATATGGGTAACCACACACAGACCACCTTCAACCTGCTGCCTCTTCCAGATTAATCACACATAAGACATTAAGGCAGTTTAAAAACACACTGCTTAATGATGGGGTTTCCTAATACATAGCAAATAATCCAGTCTTCTCTATTTCTCTCTCATCACATCAAAGTAGAAAACATGATACTAAGTTTACATTTTGGCCACATTTGTAGTTGGATACACGAATGCAGTTCATTCATAAAAAACTGAATTTTAAAAAATGCTGCCCCCTCACTTTATTGCAAAAGATACTGAATTTTTAAAAATGTAGACCCAAGTAACACCATGAGTGGTTCAAAAGCTTAAAATAAGCTTTTGAACCAGGAGGGCATGGATCTCAGAGTCCAACAGACCCAGATTTGTCTGCAGCTGCCAAGTCCTAATGAGATGCAGGTGATTTCACGCTAGTAAGCCTCCATTTCCTCATCACCTTTATATATAAATTAGGCATAACAATTTAAGCATTAAATGGGATAATACACATAAAATGTTTAACCCAATGCCTGGAACATACCCGTTCATGGAATTCTCCAGGTTACCCACCCATACTAAAGTGGGTAGCCATTCCCTTCTCCAGGAGATCTTCCCCACCCAGGGATCAAACCCAGCTCTTCTGCATTGCAAGCAGATTTTTTACTATCTGAGCTACCAGAGAATCCCAAGTGAAACCCCTCAAAAGTGTGGCAGTGGTGGGCTTCCCTGGTAGCTTCCCCCGTGGCTCAGGTGGTAAAGAATTTGCCCACAATGCAGGAGACCTGGGTTGGATCCCTGAGTTGGGGAAGATACCCTGGAGGAGGGCGTGGCAACCCACTCTAGTATTCTTGCCTGGAGAATTCCATGGACAGAGGAGCCTGGCAGCCTACAGTCCATGGGGTCACAAAGAGTTGGACACAACCCTTGTGTGAGCGATTAACACTTGGAATATACTAGTCTCTTAATAAGTGGGGAGAAACAGTTGTTATTGCTGTGTGGCGCTTATTCAACACGTGTTTAGTGAGCTCCTATTTTGCACCCAGCACTCGGGTAGGGGCTGGGGCTGCTGCACAACGACCAAGGTCTCTGTTTCTATGGTACATCACCAGCACTGAAGTGGAAGGTCCGTCTAAAAGAGAGCTCTAGGCAAGAGTTCACCAGAATAACGTCACCTGGATTGAATTTATCCTAACTGCTCCCGTTCCCTCTTTACTTCATTCAAGTAATCTAATCTTACAGTCTGCGGAGTTTGGAAAGTGATGCAAAGAAAATTCCTTCTTTGCCTTATTTAACATATTGCTGGAGCTAGCACATGTTCAGACTCTGACAGATGATATTTGGAACAGCAAGTAAAACATTTTGCAAACTTTACAGTTTTCCTACACTTGTGAGTAGCAATTTCTAAATAAAAGAGAGTTTACAAGGCTTTAAATCTACAGCGCTTTTACTCAGAAATTGAAAAATTAAGATTGAGTCAGAAGCAACACAACAGAACATTTCAGCTCCACTGTTTAATTACAAACTGCTACGTGATGCTCATTACAAAACCATGTAAGATTTGCCATCCATCCAGTTGGAAGAGAGAATGAGGACAGAAGGATGGGAGAGGGTTGGTAGTTAAAGCTCAGTGAACGGGAGGAATGTGTGTCAGTTTCATGAATGATGGTTCTGCTTACATTTCTGAAATCATAGATAATTGCCCAGTTTTAAGCTAAAGGTTTTGCTTTAATTAATATCATTAGTGGGTTTTGAGTAAAAGGAAATACATTTGAATTCAACCTTATTCTCACTTTAGAAATCCAGTCTCGTTCAATACATCTGATGGAACTATAAGGCACTATGAAAGTGAAAGTCACTCAGTCATGTCCTACTTTTGGGACCATATGGACTCTACCCACCAGGCTCCTCTGTCTATGGGATTCTCCAGGCACGAATACTGAAGTAGCTTGCCATTTCCTTCTCCAGGGGATCTTNGAAGCAACTACACTCAAATAAAAATTAATTTAAAAAGAACCCATTTGGGCATCCTAGAAGAACCCCAAGCTTAAATGATCCTCGTGCCCCAAAAGCTTCCTTTTCTAGGATTCCCCATTCATTAGATGGTATTACCGACACAGATGTTCAAGCCTGTTCAAGAAGGGCATTGAGAGCTCTCTTGGCGCCGTTCACGTGCAGAGTGCTGCCTCCTCTACTCCCTTCGTATTTCCGGAATCATCCTTCTTCCTACCCTACCGGCTAGGCCAAGTCACCACTGTTATTTCCCATATCAACTCTGCCATTCCTTCTATCCTCTTCATTACACCCTGCCCTCCCTGTCTCAACACTCATCCCATAAATAACTACTTTTGATCAGGGTTGTCTTTCCATTCAGAACATTATACTACCTAAAGCTGTTCATTCCTGTATCTCCAGTTCACTGACTGGTGAATGAATAAAGAAGGGTGGAAACTGCTGACTCGCAGGCTGCAATTTACTAAGGGACTGGACTCCAAAAGCAGTGGTTCCATTAGCATACGTGGCCCAGGAAAATATCAATTCTTATCTCTAAATATTAATGCTACGTACTGACACAAGTCCTAGGATTCTGGAAGTGGGTACCCTGTACCTCATCCTTCATAGATCTACCTACTGTGCCTAAACTCATGCTGTAGACTTTCTATATCTGGGTCAGGAAAGAACAGCTGAAGAAAGCCTTTTATAACACTCCAGCCCTAAAGGAAATCAACCCTGAATATTCCCTGGAAGGACTGATGCCGAAGCTCCAATACTCTGTCCACCTGATGTGAACAGCTGACTCACTGGAAAAGATCCTGATGCTGGAAAAGACCGGAGAAGGGGCTGACAGAGGATGAGATGGTTGGATGGCATCATCGACTCAATGGACATGAGTCTGAGCAAACTCCAGGAGACAGTGGAGGACAGAGAAGCTTGGCACGCTGCGGCTCACGGGGTTGCAAAGAGTCAGCTACGACTGGGCAACTGAACACAACAGCTGTGTAGAGTCAGTCGTGCAGTGTCTTTACTTTAAGCCCAAGATGTCCAGAAGCAAGCTTGAGGCAGCAGTGACGCGGCTGGCACACCACTGCTGAAAAGTAGACTAGTACTTTCCGTACACTACTGAAAACCGCCAAAGTACGACAGCACTCAAGAGTGCTTTCCAAGGTGCTGTGTGAGATTACAATCATGTTCTCTGTTTTTGAGCTTGTTTGTTGTGTGTTATTTGTGTGAAAAATATTATAAACCTATTGTAGTACAGTACTATATAGCCAGCTGTGTTAGCTGGGACCTAGGCTAACTTTGGAGNTGCTGAAAAGTACACTAGTACTTTCCGTACACTACTGAAAACCACCAAAGTACAGCAGCACTCGAGAGTGCTTTCCAAGGTGCTGTGTGAGATTACAATCATGTTCTCTGTTTTTGAGCTTGTTTTTTGTGTGAAAAATATTATAAACCTATTGCAGTACAGTACTATATAGCCAGCTGTGTTAGCTGGGACCTAGGCTAACTTTGGAGGACTTACTAACTGGACTTAGGAACACGCTCTCAGAACAGAACTCGTTTTTAGGTAGGGGATTTACTGCAGTGGCTAAAACCCAGGTGCAGTTCTCAGCCTCTGTGTGACCTCAGGCAAGTCATTCATCTGAGTCAAGTCTTCTCGACTGGGGTGATAGCTCCCCTCAGTGGGCAAAAATTGTTTTGGGGGCATGATGTGAGCTCTTAACCTTTCTATATATAAAGCACAGGTATAGCATGTAAACAAGATACACAGTGTTATCTATGGTACTAAAATTTCACGGGAGGGAAGACTAGTGGAAAATAATGTCTAAAAAGACTCCTTGTTGGGGAGAGGGTAATACTGAAAAAAGGCTAAGAAATACCCCTCTAAGCCTTTATTTCCTCAACTATAAAAATGGGTCAGCATCACCTGCTGTTAAAGATTATAATAATATAGCTATATTTAAATACATACCGAGAGAATGAAAGAGTGGAAATAAAGCAGGCCAAGAAAACAACCTAAATTGTAGTCATCATTAAAACACAACATAAAACATAAAGATTCACACATGTATAAATTAATATCACCTAATGATCATTTGTATTAACAAGGCAATTTTCTTTTCACTAGTTAGGCCCCCAGTTGAACACCTAACATTCAAAATGAAAACAGTACTAATCAATAGATGCAAGGCGAATCTATGACTCTGATAAAGATACAAACCTAAGACACCAATCTCAAGACCTGCCACGCTTGTTTTAATTTTGTCGTAAATATCTTCTAACGTAAAGTCAACGGCAATGGTCTTTGTTTCCACTTTGAATTTTTCTCCTAGGGGAAAAAAAAAAAACACAAATGGAGAGAGGAAAATTAATATATGGCAAGCAAGATTCAAGCATTTGATGACATTACTCTTTCAAACACTTTCCCCACCCCAATTTGAGATAAAATTTAGACCAGGATAATTTTAAGCAATCATGAGACCATCTAAGAGATGCTATAGAATCAGCACAACAGTTCTGAAATAAAAATTCCAGTGTTATCAGAGTTGCCTGAATGTTCCTTCATCAGTTCTTCTATAAATCAATGATAATGACTTTTTAGATCCTTAGATACAAACTATAAAACATGGTTCATATCATCATGCTGTATACTCTAAGTATCTCTGGCTTTATGATTTTAATTGTAAACTGATAACGTCATTCTTTCTGGAAGAAGTCTCTATGTCACAAAATATTATAAAGTGTGATCTATTAAAACAAAAAATCCACATTATTAATCTGGAAATAAAAAGAATATGATATTAGAGTTTAGAATCTTGGTTAATAATAAATAGTCACTACATTTAAAAGGCCCACGTAAAATGCATAGTAATGGGGCCATACAGTGACACAAGAAAGACCTGTGTTCCACTTTGCACAGGACTATTAAGGTCTAAACAGAGCTAAGGGAAATAGCACACTGAGAAGTGAGGCGCTGGAGAAAGCACGTTCATGAGAAGGAACATGTCATGCTGATTTCTGCCTTCACCAGTGAGCTGCTCTGAGAACGTGGCATCAGTGGTGAGGTTACCGAGACATGGGTACCAATTTCACTTCCACACTTATTTGCTAAATGACTTTAAGCAAGTCTATGGGCCTCTGCATCCTCTTGTGAAAATGAAGGTCAGTTCAGTTCAGTTGCTCAGTCATGTCTGACTCTTTGCGACCCCATGAATCGGAGCACGCCAGGCCTCCCTGTCCATCACCATCTCCTGGAGTGCACTCAAACTCACACCCATCGAGTTGGTGATGCCATCCAGCCATCTCATCCTCTGCCGTCCCCTTCTCCTCCTGCCCCCAATCCCTCCCAGCATCAGAGTCTTTTCCAATGAGTCAACTCTTCTCATGAGGTGGCCAAAGTACTGGAGTTTCAGCTTTAGCATCATTCCTTTCAAAGAAATCCCAGGACTGATCTCCTTCAGAATGGACTGGTTGGATCTCCTTGCAGTCCAAGGGACTCTCAAGAGTCTTCTCCAACACCACTGTTCAAAAGCATCAACTCTTTGGCGCTCAGCTTTCTTCACAGTCCAACTCTCTCATCCATACATGACCACAGGAAAAACCATAGCCTTGACTAGATGGACCTTTGTTGGCAAAGTAATGTCTCTGCTTTTGAATATGCTATCTAGGTTGGTCATGACTTTTCCTCCAAAGAGTAAGCGTCTTTTAATTTCATGGCTGCAGTCACCATCTGCAGTGATTTTGGAGCCCAGAAAACTAAAGTCTGACACTGTTTCCACTGTTCCCCCATCTATTTCCCATGAAGTGATAGGACCAGATACCATGATCTTA
>SJYW01007347.1:90932-106325 GCA_006410735.1 Raphicerus campestris
TCCCCTTCTCCTCCTGCCCCCAATCCCTCCCAGCATCAGAGTCTTTTCCAATGAGTCAACTCTTCTCATGAGGTGGCCAAAGTACTGGAGTTTCAGCTTTAGCATCATTCCTTTCAAAGAAATCCCAGGACTGATCTCCTTCAGAATAGACTGGTTGGATCTCCTTGCAGTCCAAGGGACTCTCAAGAGTCTTCTCCAACACCACAGTTCAAAAGCATCAACTCTTTGGCGCTCAGCTTTCTTCACAGTCCAACTCTCTCATCCATACATGACCACAGGAAAAACCATAGCCTTGACTAGATGGACCTTTGTTGGCAAAGTAATGTCTCTGCTTTTGAATATGCTATCTAGGTTGGTCATGACTTTCCCTCCAAAGAGTAAGCGTCTTTTAATTTCATGGCTGCAGTCACCATCTGCAGTGATTTTGGAGCCCAGAAAACTAAAGTCTGACACTGTTTCCACTGTTCCCCCATCTATTTCCCATGAAGTGATAGGACCAGATACCATGATCTTAGTTTCCTGAATGTTGAGCTTTAAGCCAACTTTTTCACTCTCCTCTTTCACTTTCATCAGGAGGCTTTTTAGAAGGTACTAATACTCATTAGTACTATCAACACAAAGGTACAAAAATATTACCTTTAGTACTATCGATACTACTTTGTACTGGCAAACAGGAGGCAGTCCATAAAGTCTCTAAGAATGTTTATTCTTTGGAACTGGATGAGAATTCAAAGAATTAACTTAAAAACCCTACTTCCAAAAATAAAATGTTCTTCCTTTGAAGTCAATGCCAGCTCATCACAGAATATACAGCATTAATCCACAGAGATTTCTGTTCTTGACCTAAAAGGATTTATGTCTGAAACTAAAACAGCTGGTTCACAACAGATTTATTCTTAGACTCAATGAAAAGTTATTGACCTCAGATAGGAATCTACAAATAAACTAGGGAGGATAAAACTTGACCTGAAAACACCTTATCTAGGGTTAAAGATACACTTATAATTCGAATATAAATTAGTTATGATATGTTCATGTAATGGACAGCCAGATACAGGGTTTTCCCCCACAGCTGGTCCAACATGTCTTATCACAAATGGTTCACAGAATTTATTTACCACAAGTAAGTAAAGAACTCTCGCCTTTATTAGAGCCACCAATTCACAAGAAAAAAGACTAAAATCAAAAGGCTGAAGGAAACCTTTTATTGAAAGCAAAACTTTATACCAGAGGTAAAATAAGATAAAATTTATCTATTTATTTAAGAAAAGCAAAGTCTGTTTCCACACTACCACTATATGCTGACATTTAGGAAAATTTCTCTCTAGTAATAAAAGCCACCTAACAGCCACTGAATCAGATTTACTTTTGGATCTCAGAAGATTTCATGAATGTACTTACATGGCACAGCCTTATATACATATGGCATAAGCAAGTTTTCTTATGTCGTCATATTAGGATAAACAAAATGGTTTTTGATGCAAGTTTTTCCAGATACATAAAAATTTGAACTTATACTGAATTTCTCTGAATCCTGCTCTAGTCCAGTTAACACTGTTTTCTTTCTCTTAACTTTTCTCCACTGCCCCTACTGTGGGCTTTTCCTCTTTTTAAAACATAGGTCAGATGCTGTCACTTCCCTCCTTGCAAACCTCCAAAGGGTGCCATCTCACACACAGTAAGAAACAGAGTCTTCAGCAACAGCCTGATGCCAGACTCATCTTTACCCACCTACTCTCTGGCTGCTCCTCAGCCGTGTCCACAGGGGTCCTGGCAGTTCTGTGGACACAGAATCTTCTCCAAATACACTCACGGCGTTTGCACTTTCTATGCCCTCTGTCTGGAATGCTCTTCCAGATCCCGCGTCTCTGTTGGGTCAGAGAAGTCTTCCTTGACCAGCCTTTGAAAAATGCAGCTACTCCTCTCTTGCATTCTGTCTGCCCCTTCTCTGCTTTTCTTTCATCCCATGGTGCTTCAGTTCAGTTCAGTCGCTCAGTCGTGTCCGACTCTTTGCAACCCCATGAATCACAGCACGTCAGGCCTCCCTGACCATCACCAACTCCCGGAGTTCACTCAGACTCACATCCATTGAGTCAGTGATGCCATCCAGCCATCTCATCGTCGGTCGTCCCCTTCTCCTCCTGCACCCAATCCCTCCCAGCATCAGAGTCTTTTCCAATGAGTCAGCTCTTCTCATGAGGTGGCCAAAGTACTGGAGTTTCAGCTTTAGCATCATTCCTTCCAAAGAAATCCCAGGGCTGATCTCCTTCAGAATGGACTGGTTGGATCTCCTTGCAGTCCAAGGGACTCTCAAGAGTCTTCTCCAACACCACCGTTCAAAAGCATCAATTCTTCGGCGCTCAGCCTTCTTCACAGTCCAACTCTCACATCCATACATGACCACAGGAAAAACCATAGCCTCGACTAGATGGACCTTAGTCGGCAAATATCCCTATCTATGTACTTTGTTAATGTACATATTTATTGCCATCCGCTCCCACTAGAATTAAGCTTGTGAGGACAAGGACTTGGATCTGTTTTGTTCAGTTGCTCAACAATGTCACAAAGGCTCCAGGTCCTTCCACCCTTTGTCTTATTCCTCTAGACAGGCTCTTCCCTTGGTTTCAAGAGGGCCACTGCCATTCCAAGCATCCGTGCAGGCAACATTCAGAATCAACAACAGGACATCCTGTTTAGTCCCTTTTATAGTGAGGAAAACTCCCCCAGAAGAATCCAGGAAACTTCCCTCACATTTCCTTTCTCGAGGTTATGGGCTATGCATGCTCTTGACGAGGTCCGTGGACCAGCTTTGAGGACTCCATGAACTGCCCCCAAACCACCACCACCAAGCTATGTGAGTCAAAAATAGAAGCACGTACATAAACACAGAACAGGAGATGCCGTTCTCTGGGCCAAGGCCCTTAGGAGAGAATAATGACAGATGTTCTAGAAGGCTGGGGTGGGAGACAGCTGGCTTCCGTAGGAACTGTGGAAATAATCTAGGCATCTCCCCGCTTCCCATAGCCTATCAACTCTCATCTAGCCCTGCCAACAGAAGCCAACACAGATGAACAGGAAACCTCCTTTTTAAACACGAGCACAAGGGTGCAACAAGCACCTGGTACATAACCGGGGACCATTATACTCAGGTTCGAACAAACCTTTTGGCCACCCCCACACAATCTTCATTTCCACGTTCACCACATTCCTACCCGAGGCCCTTCATGCAACCACCCGCCTACAACTCAGCAACAGCCCACCACTGGAGGAGTAAGAACTCCACCAAAGCTTTGGAGACACACTTCTGAGAACCCTGATCCTTGCCCACCACAACGGTCCACAACATGACTGCCTCTACTGTCCTTCTTCCAGGGGAGAAGCTCTGATAAGTTAAAATCAATACCCTAAGGGCTGTGGGATAAAGATATATAACAATTCCTCCAATTACGTCTCAGCATTTTTTTTTAAATCACATAAAATACTTTTTTTTTTGCTTTTGAAAAGCAACTTTTTTTCTTGAGGTACCTCTCTTTGTTGGCTTGAGAAATGAAATTAAACTCATCTCTTGGCATCCACGTATTCACTTTCTAGGACGCCCTGTGAATATAAAAACCCTGGAGGCTCAAGTCTCATATTCGGCCCACCATATCCACTAATTCTACCAACCCAGGATTGTAAACATACCACGTGATCCTGGGGTTGGCTGAATCCACCACGTGGAACTCATGAACACAGAAGGTAGTGAGTACTGCCAGTAAGACCTGGGCCAGAGCTGACCAATTTCCCATGCAGCATACGTGAACTAAAAATCAAGTTCAAAGCGAAAGGCATATTTCTGTAACCCTCCAAACATTTCTCTCTTCTTTCAAATAAAAAGATAGTTCAAATTAATTAGAAGTCAAACATCACACATAGTACCTTCTTCAAAAAATGCTGACTGTGCTGCTTTTGTTTTAAAGTGACCTCTTTTTATTTCAACCTGTCACTTTGTTCTTACAAGATTTCATTCTGGGTTTGTGAAATCTCACCACAGGAAAAAGTATTCTCTTCAAGATCTAGGTCTCTCACTTAGGTATTTAGAAAAAGGAAGCTTAACAGTTTATTTTGTTTTTTTAAAGTAAAAACAAAACCAATCCAGGAACTTTTGAAAAGATTACCATAAAATTTTAAGTATTAGCTATTGAAATATCTACTTTATGGCAATTAACACTCTGAAGATCAATACAGTTCAACATCTTGCCAAGAGTAGAACCATCTTTCTATTTAACACAAAACAACACTTTTCATTTAAAGTAGAAGGAGCACAGTTTTTACATATTAAACCAAAGTAAAAGCCAAAGTGCTGATTTACAGTCTCGTCCTATACTATTGGAACTAAGAATACAGATCTGACACCAGTCATCTAGACTCTAGGATGTCCTAAAGAACTCAGAGGTACCATGTAAAATGCTTAGGGCTGCAATTAATAGCCTACCAAAAGGAGTAATACCTGATAACAGTTATTACAGTAATAATTCATAAGTTATCATTTACTAAGAATCAACTAGATGGCAAAAAGTTTACTAAATGACATATGCCACTTAACCTGCAGAAGAACTTACTGGCATCTTGCTGAAACTCACAAATGACTATCATCATAAACTTCAGTTTTCATCATTTGGAAGGCTATCATTTATTTATGTTTTTTTTTTAATTTTGAAATAATCTCAATCAAAGTTGCAAACACTGTACAAGGAATTTTTTTCCTGAACCATGTTTCATTCAGTTGATTCAGATTCCATCACCCATAAATACTTCGGTGTAGCCGTTCTCAAATAATGACCCATGCCCCTGATGGCTCTTTAGAGTCAAAATTACTAAGACATTATTTGCCTGTTTTAGTTGGTGATAACTGCACCAATAGCACAAAAGTAATGGTGGGTAAAACTGCTAGAATCTTCTCAAGAAACCTAACTATGTTAAAAGTCACTGTGTTCCTCACATACCAGCAGTAAAAAAGAAAAAAAAGTCAGTTTTGTTAAAGAATGGATCCTGTATGAAGCAGTAAAATAATTTTTATTAAATCTCTACCCTTGTGTACACATCTTTTTAATGTTCCATGTGACAAAATGGGAAGTCTACATAAGGCACTTTTTCTGTGTACCCAGCGTAACGGCCGTCCTGAGAAAAAGCAAGCACAATTGAGTTGTGAGCTGAATTAGCTGCCCTTTTTCCAGGCAGCATCATTTTACTTTAAAGAACAACTGACAGAAAAACTATGCTTATTCAGATTTGGCAGACATATCCTAAAAACCGATGAAGCTAGTCTGACACTTCAAGAAAAGCAATGGGATTTACTGTCCATGGTAAAATGGGAGATTTTAAATGAAAATTAGAACCCTGTAAAACTTGTAATCACCGTCCTGAGACTGAAAGATTATTTTTTCTGATGAGATTAGGACTGATATTAGTCATTGTGATTTGGCGGGGGCGGGAGCGAGGGGAGGGGAACAGTGTCAACATTTGTAAGATTTGCAAAATCTTTAGCACAATCTTTGCAAAATTACTCAGGAACCAATATTTTCCAAAGACCAATCATAAAGTTAAAAAATCATGATGGACAAAGACCTATTCAATGTGGGAGACAGACATACGGATTTTAAGGTAATGGAGTATGAAAAGCTCACTGATATGTTTTCAGAGTCCATATCACAACTAACCTTGAAGAAATTTCCACTTAAGGAATGTCAATATAGTAACCAAAAAAAATATCCACAATTATCTGAAGAGGCTACCCAAATCACTTTCTCTTCTCCAACTACATATTCATGTAAACCAGATTTTCTTCTTATATGCTGTGCTGTGCTTAGCTGCTCAGTCACGTCTGACCCTTTGTGATCCCATGGACCACCAGGCTCTGCTGTCCATGGGGATTCTCCAGGCAAGAATACCGGAGCGGGTTGCCATGCCCTCCTCCAGGGGATCTTCTTTCAGACACAGGGATCGAACCCAGGTCCCCCTCATTGCAGGCAGTCTTTACTATCTGAGCCCCCTGGGAAGCCCAAGGATACTGGAGTGGGTAGCCTACCCCTTCTCCAGGGGGGTCTTCCTGACCCAGGAATCAAACAGGTGGATTCCTTACGAGCTGAGCTACCATGGAAGCCCTTTCTTTTTAAACTTCAACCAAAAGAACATATCTTCACATAATGGATGCAGAAACAGATCTGCAAACACAACTGTCTTCTACGTCAGATATCAAAGAGAGTTTTAAAAAGGTAAAATAACGCCACTCTTCTCACTGAATCTTGTTGTTTCAGAAGATAGCTATTGTCCTTACTAAAAATACGTTACACTAACAGAACGGGTTTATTGCTATTACTTTTACATGAATTAAAACATTGTTTTAAAAAATGAGCCAGCTTGACTTTCTAATACGATAAACATTGATGGCGGTATCCTACATAAACAAAAGCTCTATGGGACTCTCCACAATTTTTAAGTGTATAAACGGGTCCTGAGACTAAGAAGTTTAAGAATGCTCCTTTCATATTTAATTCCTACAGTCTCCTAAATACTAGATAAGCATCAAAATTAAGAAGTTAACCTTGATACAGTATTGCCTTGTAATTCTTGGAATCTATTCAAATTTCATCAATTGTCTCAACGATGCCCTTACAGGAAACGGATCCAAACCAGAATCACCCACGGCATTAGGTGCCATGTCTGTTTAGCCTTTCAACCTGGGAGCAGTTTTCTGGTCTTTTCTTGACCTTTATGACTTTGACACTTTAAAGACCACAGGCCAATTACTTTGTAGAACATCCCTCAATTCAGGTTTGTGTGTTTCCTCATTATTATATTCGGGTTATACATCCTTGGCAGGAATATCAGAGGCATGAAACTGTGTTTCTCGTTGTACCCTATCAACTGTCCTATTACCCATGAAGATACATTTGATTGCTTTNTTTCAACCTGGGAACAGTTTTCTGGTCTTTTCTTGACCTTTATGACTTTGACACTTTAAAAACCACAGGCCAATTACTTTGTAGAACATCCCTCAATTTAGGTTTGTGTGTTTCCTCATTATTATATTCGGGTTAGACATCCTTGGCAGGAATATCAGAGGCATGAAACTGTGTTTCTCGTTGTACCCTATCAACTGTCCTATTACCCATGAAGATATGTTTGATTGCTTTTTAAAATGGTAACTGTTCGGCTCTTCCACTGTAAAATTACTATTTTCCCCTTTGTAATTACAAATATTTTGGGATTTTTGTGGGGAGAGGTTTTGAGACTATATAAACTTTCCTTTCTCATTAAAATTTCAATTTATGCATTTATTATTATGAGTCTGGGTTCATAACTTCCTATTTTATTCAATAATTATCATGTCTATCATTTTAATTTTAATGTTCAATTTATCCAGATTTGACTAATGTCAGGGAGTCTCTTCAAACTAGTTTCTGTGTCTTTTTGAAGCATCCTCATTATTCTTTGAATACTTTCCTGCGTTCTGGCACAGTAAGATATTCCAGGCTCACCTTCTATTTTCCCTGCCCCAGCCCTGGAGCTACCAATGTCTCCAAGGAGCACTGCACCCTTTATTAGAAAACAGTATCTGGAAACCAAGATATGAGTGGTGAGTTTACTCATTATGATTGGAGTGTAGCTGCTCCCAGCAAAGAACATAAGCTTTGGCAACCAAACTGTACAGTGTCACAGGCATGATACAAATACATACCGGGCAGTGTCCCTCAGAAGACTCAGTTGCCACTGAGAGACATTTCCTGAGATGAGAGACACTAGTCTACTTGAATAGAGTGGCCAAAGGTGCTGCAGGCAGGCCTTGGGCTCTTCTCCAAAGCCTGGAACATTGTAAATGTATCCAAGTATCTTAGATACAGCTTTCCCAGGCAGTTCAGTGGAAAATAATTCACCTGCCAATGCAGGAGATGCAGCTTCAATTTCTGGGTCGGGAAGATCNTCTTCTCCAAAGCCTGGAACATTGTAAATGTATCCAAGTATCTTAGATACAGCTTTCCCAGGCAGTTCAGTGGAAAATAATTCACCTGCCAATGCAGGAGATGCAGCTTCAATTTCTGGGTCGGGAAGATCTGCTGTAGAAGGAAATGGCAACCCACTGCAGTGTCCTTGGCCGGGAAATCCCATGGACAGAGGAGCCTGGCTGGCTACATGGTTCATGGGATCCCAAGAGTTAGACACAATTTAACAACATCTTAGATACACAAATGCCTTTGATACATAATGTGAAATAAAGGCTGATGAAACACTAGGTTAAGTCTTAGTTTAAGAAGGGGTAGCTTTATGGCAGAAAGTGAAGAACTAAAGAGCCTCTTGATGAAAGTGAAAGAGGAAAGCAAAAAAGTTGGCTTAAAGCTCAACATTCAGAAAACGAAGATCATGGCATCNGCCATACCTGAATGGCCTATAACACTTTGATAAAAGGAAATGAAATACTCGCCCACAGATTGTTGGGGCCTCCTCAATTTTATCTGGCCCCAATTAGAGTTAAGTTGATGTAAAATTTTTAAGTTTTACCTAAGACATCTTGGTTTCTTTTTACAATCCTTTTAAAATAACTAGAAACAGTGGTACCCTCAGGCTTGAACTGCCACATAGTAACTCTTGGCAAGAGCCAACATCTCGCCACAGGGCGAGAACTCTCTGGCTCTCCAGACCTGACCACTCCTTCTTGCCTCATTCTAGCCCCTGCTAAGTTGCTTCAGTTGTGTCCGACTCTGTGCGACCCCATAGATGGCAGCCCACCAGGCTCCCCCGTCCCTGGGATTCNTTAAGACATCTTGGTTTCTTTTTACAATCCTTTTAAAATAACTAGAAACAGTGGTACCCTCAGGCTTGAACTGCCACACAGTAACTCTTGGCAAGAGCCAACATCTCGCCACAGGGCAAGAACTCTCTGGCTCTCCAGACCTGACCACTCCTTCTTGCCTCATTCTAGCCCCTGCTAAGTTGCTTCAGTCGTGTCCGACTCTGTGCGACCCCATAGACGGCAGCCCACTAGGCTCCCCCGTCCCTGGGATTCTCAAGGCAAGAACACTGGAGTGGGTTGCCATTTCTTTCTCTAATGCATGAAAGTGAGAAGTGAAAGTGAAGTCGCTCAGTCGTGTCCGACTGTTAGTGACCCCATGGACTGTAGCCTGCCAGGCTCCTCCATCCATGGGATTTTCCAGGCAAGAGTACTGGAGTAGGATACCACTGCCTTCAGCCCAGTTGATTCATTTTTATTACCTGCCTGGTGCATATGCATTTCTAACCTGAGACCTAAACTCATCCCTTTCAGCTTATGTCCAGTGAACAATATAGACACAGAAAAGATAGGCATGTAGTAAAATATATTTTTTGAAAACAAAGATAATAAACTTAAAAAACTTAACCAGTGGAAAGCAAAAATTTTACTTTCCATGCCATTTTTTTTTAAGCCAAAAGAATATAAGCCAAGGAATCCAAACAGAGACATCTAAGACACATTTTGTAGTAGTATACAATAAAAACAAACTTGAGATTTAGATATATTCCTTCCAAGAGTATGAAAAATTTATCCTGCACTACAGATTTTGGGTTATAATGCTGTGTTAACACCCAGATTCATCAGCTGTAAGGAATGCTGATACTCTGGTGCAGGATTTTGACAGCATGGGACGCTCTGTGTACACAGGAAATCTCTGTACCTTTCCCCTCANCATCAGCTGTAAGGAATGCTAATACTCTGGTGCAGGATTTTGACAGCATGGGACGCTCTGTGTACACAGGAAATCTCTGTACCTTTCCCCTCAATTTTGCTGTGAACCTAAAATCACCTCTAATGAATAAAGCTTATTTTTAAAAACTACAAAATATTTTAAAATCTAGTAAGATAAAATCTTCTTCATAAAATATTCTTTAATTTTTCTAAACATCTTCAAAAAGGCTTGAAAGTATTTTCTTTCCCCCCAAACAAGCATCTGACAACATAAAACCCATTCACAAAAAAAGATTTAGAAACANAGAATAAAGCTTATTTTTAAAAACTACAAAATATTTTAAAATCTAGTAAGATAAAATCTTCATAAAATATTCTTTAATTTTTCTAAACATCTTCAAAAAGGCTTGAAAGTATTTTCTTTCCCCCCAAACAAGCATCTGACAACGTAAAACCCATTCACAAAAAAAGATTTAGAAACAGCCCATATTCCTACGATGCACTGTTCTCCTCAAGAAAAAGTAACTACTCCTATGGATTTATTCTCCATTCACACTGGGGGGATCACACTTGGAGAAGGAAATGTGACCCAGAAGGAAACAGTGGCTCACACTCCAGTGTTGTTGCCTGGAGACGCCCATGGACAGAGGGACTGGTGGACTACAGTCCATAGGGTCACANTATTCTCCATTCACACTGGATCACACCTGGAGAAGGAAATGTGACCCAGAAGGAAACAGTGGCTCACACTCCAGTGTTGTTGCCTGGAGACGCCCATGGACAGAGGGACAGGTGGACTACGGTCCATAGGGTCACAGAGTTGGACACGACTGAAGTGACTTAGCACTGGATCACAAGCTACATTGGCTATTTTACTTGCTTTTAAAAATATATCAATATTTCTAAAAGTCTGTGCAGTAGGACTTGATTTTCTTCATCTACCAAAAGCAGCTGCGTTGTGTAAAAGTCCCAGAGGCAGTGCTGCTGTGTAAAATGATGATTTAAGTAACATTAAGCCCTTCTTGCAAAAGTCATCTGGTAGTTACGTCAAGAGAAAATTCAATTAATAACTATTTCAACTGTGTGAAAGGGTGATGAAAAGGAGGGAAAGCCAAAACATATTTTAATAAATGATTTTCTTAGGAAGGGCCATGTGAACTTATATGAGTACACATATTTGTTCTGTAACATTTTTAAGAATGAACTTTTAAGAGAAAGCAGGGGTGGGGGTGCAATGGGGGAGCTTACATTATCGATTTCCCATTCAACACAGTAATCTACCATACTCAGGCTCCACTACCATTAACATGATCTTTAAAGTGTGCTTTAAGTCTCCTCACTACAAATTCTGGCAACTTGGAGCCATGCCAAGCAAAAGAAAAATGCCTAGTGAACCAACTTATACAATATTTGTTAAGTCTGAAAAATGTTAAAGCAGTTCAGTAAAAAGATTAGATGTTCATCTATATATATATAATGCATATAAATTATATATATAAATTCATAAAAAGTACTAAAAGTTAAGACATAAAAATAAAGAGGTAGCTTGCAGCCTCATTAGATTTTTTTTTTTTTTACTTTGTTGTGTTTTGTTTTGAAAATGGCACAGGAGGAATTAAGGTCTTAGGTGCCGATTCTGAATCTGCTAATGTATAACATTTGCAATGTGATCTGAAAAATGTACTTAATATCTCTTCATCAAAGACCCTGAAAGAAAGAGCAGTGCTATATGTATGTCAAAGAAGCTATCAAGAATATGAGTCCACTCATAATATAGATCCAACAGAAATGCACACACATGTACACGTGCTCCAAAAAGACACACACAGGGTTGTTCCCGGTAACATCAGTGACAGGAATAACCCAAATGTCCATCACCAATGGAACAGAAACTAAACTGTGGTATATTCACAAAGGAATGAAAATGAATGAACTATAGCTCCATTTAAAAATATAGACAAAACTCACAAGAATAATGCTGAGTTGAAGAAGCCAAAACTCAAAAAAATACACACCATATTATGCAATGTACAGAAAGTCCAAAGAAGTCAAAGCTAAATGATATTAGAAATTAAGACAGTGGTTACTTTGGGGAAGGAAAGAAAGAGTAATAATCGGGTGGGAGCATGTGACTCCCTTAACTTTGTGTTCACTCACTAACCTGTACATGAGTATTTTTACTGTTTTTTCTATATCCTAAGTTTATATTTGTTTTCAGTATTAATATTTATAGGTATGTTTCTGTTACAAGGCTTCCCTTGTGGCTCAGCTGGTAAAGAATCCACCTGCAATGCGGGAGACCTGGGTTAGATTCCTGGGTTGGGAAGATCCCCTGGAGAAAGGAAAGGCTACCCATTCCAGTACTCTGGCCTGGAGAATTCCACTGACTGTATAAGTCAATGGGGTCGCAGAGTCAGACACGACTGAGCGACTTATACTTTCACTTTTCTATTACAAGACAAGAGCAAAATTAATGAATATTTATGAAGTGTGCCTATGTGAAAGTTTTAGTGTTAGTCTCTTGGTTGTGTCTGGCTCTTTGCGACCCCGTGAACTGTAGGCTGCAAGGCTCTTCTGTCCATGGGATTCTCCAGGCAAGAACATTGAAGGGTTGCCATTTCCTTCTCCAGGGGATCTTCCTGACCCAGGGATCAAACCTGGGTCTCCTGCATTGCAGGCAGATTCTTTACCACTGAGTCACAGGGGAAGCCCTAAAAATACTTATAAAAGTGCACCTATACCATACCAGAAGTGTATTTTTTTGAAGATAAGGCATATCCAAGTGATACAAATGTTCTACCACACCCTGCAAATCAAACAGAATTTCTCTCTAGATGTGCTGCTTAGAAAGACTGTCAAGGATAATAGAGGCTGCAAACTCAAAACGTCCTCAGGGACCAAGCACATTTCCCAACTGTGTGAAGAGGGCCTGGTAAAGTACACAGGCAGGCCCTGTGAGAGTGCAGAGGGGGTGGGACACACGTGACAGGACAGGCCCACCTAAAGGGCAAGTAGGTCACAGCTCCGGCTGACAGCTGTCTACAGAAATGCTAGGCAGAGGGTTAACAGATCGTTTGGATTTTCAAAGACACCAATTAAGATTTATGTAATTAAGTGACAAGCACTGATTTGTTCTAAAAGAAAAAGCAGCCCAAGAAAACTCATCTAAAAGGTACCTGTTGGAGATAGCAGAGAAAAAGTTTATTATGGGAACAAGTCCTTAGGGTACTAGCAAGAAATGTCGGATTGGGGTTCAAGGTACCTGCAAAAGGTTGACTTTTAGGGAAGAAAACATTTCCTCCTCTGAAGAGGAAAAAGTCTAGGTATATAGAGACATATGCTGAGTAATTGGGTCCTTTGGTAGAAGGAAACACCAAGGAACAGCAGAGAAGGTGTGGGTTTCCAGCAATGGTTTCCAAACTTCACTTTCAACAGGCCCTTTTATCAAAAGTCCACAGAACTCCGTGTACAAAACCGATCAAAGCAGGGCGGCCGACACTGAAGCAGAAGGAAAGCTGGAGTCCCACCCCTGAGGGTGCCCCCTATCTTACTGCAAGTCCAATGTCCAACGCCACAGACCACGGCTAAAGACGCACTAAGGATGAATAATGGCCTTCTAGAATCTTCCATGCCACTCAGAAATGGAAGTCCAAAACATGGATTCCCTCTATATTCAAGACACCGTGAGAACCTATACTAATACCATAAAGGATAACGGGGAAAAGGGGAGAATAATGAGAAGTGTCACCTAGGAGTGGAAAGAGAACCAGGCCTGCAGTTAGTTGGTCTGTAATTAACATTCACACTGCCTACTATGTGACCTTGGGGAAGCTAGCAGGTTGTCCTCATGATGGTTCTCACANGAAGTGTGCCTATGTGAAAGTTTTAGTGTTAGTCTCTTGGTTGTGTCTGGCTCTTTGCGACCCCGTGAACTGTAGGCTGCAAGGCTCTTCTGTCCATGGGATTCTCCAGGCAAGAACATTGAAGGGTTGCCATTTCCTTCTCCAGGGGATCTTCCTGACCCAGGGATCAAACCTGGGTCTCCTGCATTGCAGGCAGATTCTTTACCACTGAGTCACAGGGGAAGCCCTAAAAATACTTATAAAAGTGCACCTATACCATACCAGAAGTGTATTTTTTTGAAGATAAGGCATATCCAAGTGATACAAATGTTCTACCACACCCTGCAAATCAAACAGAATTTCTCTCTAGATGTGCTGCTTAGAAAGACTGTGAAGGATAATAGAGGCTGCAAACTCAAAACGTCCTCAGGGACCAAGCACATTTCCCAACTGTGTGAAGAGGGCCTGGTAAAGTACACAGGCAGGCCCTGTGAGAGTGCAGAGGGGGTGGGACACACGTGACAGGACAGGCCCACCTAAAGGGCAAGTAGGTCACAGCTCCGGCTGACAGCTGTCTACAGAAATGCTAGGCAGAGGGTTAACAGATCGTTTGGATTTTCAAAGACACCAATTAAGATTTATGTAATTAAGTGACAAGCACTGATTTGTTCTAAAAGAAAAAGCAGCCCAAGAAAACTCATCTAAAAGGTACCTGTTGGAGATAGCAGAGAAAAAGTTTATTATGGGAACAAGTCCTTAGGGTACTAGCAAGAAATGTCGGATTGGGGTTCAAGGTACCTGCAAAAGGTTGACTTTTAGGGAAGAAAACATTTCCTCCTCTGAAGAGGAAAAAGTCTAGGTATATAGAGACATATGCTGAGTAATTGGGTCCTTTGGTAGAAGGAAACACCAAGGAACAGCAGAGAAGGTGTGGGTTTCCAGCAGTGGTTTCCAAACTTCACTTTCAACAGGCCCTTTTATCAAAAGTCCACAGAACTCCGTGTACAAAACCGATCAAAGCAGGGCGGCCGACACGGAAGCAGAAGGAAAGCTGGAGTCCCACCCCTGAGGGTGCCCCCTATCTTACTGCAAGTCCAATGTCCAACGCCACAGACCACGGCTAAAGACGCACTAAGGATGAATAATGGCCTTCTAGAATCTTCCATGCCACTCAGAAATGGAAGTCCAAAACATGGATTCCCTCTATATTCAAGACACCGTGAGAACCTATACTAATACCATAAAGGATAACGGGGAAAAGGGGAGAATAATGAGAAGTGTCACCTAGGAGTGGAAAGAGAACCAGGCCTGCAGTTAGTTGGTCTGTAATTAACATTCACACTGCCTACTATGTGACCTTGGGGAAGCTAGCAGGTTGTCCTCATGATGGTTCTCACAATCAATTATGTTTATTTCACTTATTCAGGAAATATCTCAAACATTACTAGAAGACTATTTGCTTTTAGTCAAAGCTTGTTTTAATATAAACAGTTTTATATAGTTACATTAGGGTTTTCCTAAGTCAAAGTCCTCCTTAAATACACACTTAAACATGGCTTTATCTTCAAGAAAAAGAATACATCCATTCAATCAAAATGCTCACACATCCTTTAAATGATCCAATGATAATAAAGGTAATAGGCAACTGCATTCAAAAAGAGTCATAATGCAAATTTGGCTGAGCCTGTTGTTTGTTCTCTTGATGCTAGGTTATTCTGACATTAAGTTTTTGAAATGTACCTCCCCAAAGGTTATCATTCAGTTATCAGCCACACCATTCAAAGTATATTTAAGAACATGGGGGTAATAGAAAACACAGCGGAAGAAGCCAAAGATCTGAACCCTGTCCAC
>SJYW01007352.1:15906-27538 GCA_006410735.1 Raphicerus campestris
GGCTCCAAAATCACTGCAGATGGTGACTGCAGCCATGAAATTAAAAGGCGCTTAGTCCTTGGAAGAAAAGTTATGACCAACTTAGTATATTCAAAAGCAGAGACATTACTTTGCTGACGAAGGTCCATCTGGTCAAGGCTATGGTTTTTCCTGTGGTCATGTATGGATGTGAGAGTTGGACTGTAAAGAAGGCTGAGTGTTGAAGTATTGATGCTTTTGAACTGTGGTGTTGGAGAAGACTCTTGAGTCCCTTGGACTGCAAGGAGATCCAACCAGTCCATTCTGAAGATCAACCTTGGGATTTCTTTGGAAGGAATGATGCTAAAGCTGAAACTCCAGTACTTTGGCCACCTGATGCAAAGAATTGACTCATTTGAAAAGACCCTGATGCTGGGAAGGATTTTGGGCAGAAGAAGAAGGGGATGACAGAGGATGATATGGCTGGATGGCATCACGGACTTGATTGACGTGAGTCTGAGTGAACTCCGGGAGATGGTGATGGACAGGTGGCCTGGCGTGCTGCAATTCATGGGGTCATGAAGAGTCGGACACGACTGAGCGACTGAACTGAACTGACTGAAAATATAACCAAGAACACTTTAGCTTTTGAAATTCCTTTCTAGCCAATTAAATTTTTTTTTCAAATTTACTCTTCTCTTTTTAACTTTACATGAATAAAACTCTGTTTATCTAGTTATAGAGCTTCTTCCAGAATGAATTTTTATGTATCTTTAAATTCCTCTAGGCACTGTTTAAAAGTGAAGTCGCTCAGTCTGTCCAAGTCTTTGTGACCCCATGGACTGTAGCCTACCGGGCTCCTCTGTCCATGGGATTTTCCAGGCAAGAATACTGGAGTGGGTCACCATTTCCTTCTCCAGGGGATCTCCCCAACCCAGGGATCGAACCCTGGGTCTCTCGCATTGTGGGCAGATGCTTTACCATCTGAGCTAACAGGGAAGCCCTTTAGGGACCCTTTAGTGGCATGTATATAAGGGGTACTCAATAAATAGCTGGTAAATAAATACCTGAATGTTGGACATCAATTATGGAATAGTTTTTATATTACTCCCACTTAAAAGGTGTTTGTCTAAACAATAGAACTGGTTTTGCCAGTTATTGTTCCCTGCATAACAAAAACATTATATAGCAGTCACAGAGCTAACATATTGATATCTACTTAAGCTTGTTTGTGTACAGATTTCAGAGAACCAACTTGGGTTTAAATTTTAAGGTATACGGTGTTGTTCTTGAGATAGTCATATTTCATTATTTGTATCAAAGCCTTCATTTGACCCAGATATGCTATTTTTCATTCTGGATCCACATGTAAGTTCTCAGATTCTTAATAATGTGCTAATGGTTGATCTCCAAAATATACAGATGTCATTTTGTTAAATGTCTTTAGGAGCTTCTCTGCCCCTTGAGAATTTCTTTAAACTTGGTTTCAAGCCTGAAAGTATGACCAAAATGCTTCCCATAACCTCTGCAAGTTCTCAGCAGAGAATGTTGCCTCATTTCCTCCCTTTGTTGCTGATGTGCAGAGCTTCAGCTTTTCTGTTTTGTTTTGCTTTGCACTGTTGTTTTTTAAAATCTACTGGCAGCAAGCAGTTTGTGATTTTTGTAGGTTCCATTGCAGACATGGGTGCTCTCTGCAGAAATACCATCATATATTTCACAGCCTTTCCTCTTGCTTCACCTCCACTGTTCATTTATTTCTATCTTCTTTCATTTTTCTTTTATTTTCCTTTTTTTTTTTTTTTGGTAAAGCAAATAGTCTGTAGTCTTGTCTCAAGAACAGTTTTACCTATATTTAAGCCCCATTATTTCGCATCTTCTGTTCCAAATAAGATTATTGCCACATTCTTTTAACAGAAGGTTTCTCTCTTTCTTATACTAGTTAAAACTTTTATTCTTCTTGTTATACATGAACCTCTAAGTTGGCTAAATTTATATGTCTAAAAAGCAAAGCTTGACAAAAGCTGAAAACATGGCAGAAAAGCACCCCTCCCCCCAAATAAGATTGAGAAGGCCATAGAATATCCAGATTACTTGCTAATTTAAGATTGGCTTATCAGTGCATTATGGGAATCCCCTAAATTTTCTTAGAATGTTGCATTTACTGCAAAGTTCTCTTCCATTGAATAGCTTGAAATTTATAGAAGGATGTTACATGCATCTGTAAAAAGTCCTTTTCTCTTCATATAACAAAGACACTGAGGCACAGTGAAGTGAGTAATCCAAAACCACACAGTTGATTAGAGATGGAATTTAGAATGGATTTGTAGTTTATCATCTGCCTGTTGGAATTTATCATCTACCTGTTGAAGAAGAACTAAAGAACCTCTGGATAAAAGTGAAAGAGGAAAGTGAAAAAGCTGACATAAAACCCACCATTCAGAAACTAAGATCATGGCATCTGGTCCCATCACTTCATGGCAAATAGATGAGAAAACAGTGGAAACAGTGGCTGACTTTATTTTTCTGGGCTCCGAAATCACCGCAGATGATGACTGTAGCCATGAAATTAAAAGACGCTTATTCCTTAGAAGGGAAGTTATGACCAACCTAGACAACATATTAAAAAGCAGAGACATTACTTTGCCAACAAAGGTTCATCTAGTCAAGGCTATGGTTTTTCCAGTGGTCATGTACAGATGTGAGAGTTGGACTGTGGAGAAAGCTGAGTGCCGAAGAATTGATGCTTCTGAACTGTGGTGTTGAATAAGACTCTTGAGAGTCCCTGGGACTGCAAGGAGATAAAACCAGTCCATCTTAAAGATCAGTCCTGGGTGTTCTTTGGAGGGACTGATGTTGAAGCTGAAACTCCAATACTTTGGCCACCTGATGCAAAGAACTGACTCATTTGAAAAGACCCTGATGCTGGGAGGGATTGAGGGCAGAAGGAGAAGAGGGTGACAGAGGATGAGATGGTTGGATGGCATCACCAATTCAATGGATATGAGTTTGAATAAACTCCAGGAGTTGGTGATGGACAGGGAGGCCTGGCATGCTGCAGTCCTTGGGGTCGCAAAGAGATGGACACGACTGGGCTACTGAACTGAACTGAATGACAAAAGCCCGAAAATAATGGGCCAGGGAATCAGCCACATACTGGGAAGAAGTTACTAGTTATAATAAGGTGGCTTGTGTGGGAGACTGTAAATGTGAGAAGACGTTAGCATAAATATCTCACTAAGGCAACCTGTGATCTCAATTTTCCTTTTCTGTTGCATAAACACTATTAATATTAATGAAAAATTATAACTATGTTTCAGTAAAGTAGTGGCCCTGTTTCTTGCTTGTGTAAATTGTTTTATAGAAGTCTTTGCTAACACTGCCTGAGGCTGTGTTTTCCAAACTTGCTGAATCATATTTTCTTAAATGATGATTCTTGTGATCTCTAAGTGGCTTCCCATGTGGCTCTAGTGGTAAAAGAAGAAAAAAAAACCAAAAACCCACCTGCCAGTGCAAGAGAGGTAAGAGACACCAGTTCCATGCCTGAATCAGGCAGGTCCCATGGAGGAGGGCATCGCAACCCACACCAGTATTCTTGCCTGGAGAATCCCATGGACAGAGGAGCCTGGTGGGCTACACAGTCCACGCGTGCTTGGTCGCTTCAGTCATGTTACCCTATAGACTGTGGCCCGCCAGTGTCCTCTGTCCATGAGATTCTCCAGGCAAGAATACTGGAGTGGGTTGCAATTTCCTGCTGCAGGGGATCTTTCTGACTCAGGGGCTGAACCTGCATCTCCTGCATTGTAGGCAGATTCTTTACCTCTAAGCCAATGCGGAAGCCCCAGCTACCATCCTTAGAGTAGCAAAGAGTCAGACAAGACGAAGGCAGCTTAGCACGCCTGCATTATCTGCAAACTCTTGGAATCACTGGTCTAAAGCTATGTTTCTCAGCTTAATTTTTGCCTAAGAATCATCTTGGGGAGGGAGAGCAGTTAAAAATTTAGATTCCTGTCTCACACTAGAGATGCTAATTCAGAAAACATGGAATGGAGTTTAGGCATATTCCTTGGTATTGGTTCCCCAAGTAATTCTAAAGGAGGTTACTTAAAAACCTACATTTTCAGAAATGCTAGTTTATAGGCTCTACCAAAGCAAATGATTAGTGCTTGATTTGGATTAATTTGCATGTTTATAAATGAAATTTTCTTCAGGGACTCATAGTAAATCATTTCCTTAGATTTGTGTTACTCCCCCAACTATTCTGAAAGCATTAACCTTAAATAATAATTTTATTTTCTTCCTTCATTGCAATATATTTCCCTTTATTTGATGTTTAAATTAATAATAGCTATATATACTTTTTGTAACAATTAAATACTGAGGATGAATAGAGGAAAGGTTATTATCACAAACCAGTTTATTATGCCCACCTTACTGTATGCACTTCTCTGTCATGCATTTTCAAGCCTCTGGGGTTAAGATTCATAGCTTGGTATCATCATTCTCTATCCTTCTCTTTGTTCATTCAAGGACGTACAAAAACAAGTACCCATACACTCAAAATTTTTTTTTTCCGCATAAAATTATCATTTGATGTTCCCATATATCAGATGTAGATCTCATTTTGGTTTTTCAAATTGTTAATTCACGCATCCATAGAATCATATCTATTTATTTATACCTGTAATTGTCCATAAAAGAGATAAGTTTCTTACATACCAACTTAAATCAGTGCAGTTTTCCTTTCTGAGTGGTCTCATCCTTTCATTTTCTATGTCATCTGCACTACTTTCCTACCTCCTTCCAACCCTATTGAATACCTAACAACCTTGCTTTTATCTTATGTTTTCCTCTATAGTCTTATAGGCTTTTATACAGACATATAGGATTTTATCTATATCTATCTACTCATCATATTAAATAACTTTTTCTTCACTCAGTAGTACCTTATGGAAATGTTATCATGTCAACTGGTATAAAACTATTAATAATTCTTTTCATTCTAATTGTGTAATATTTCATGATGAGTATTATTCTGACATTTCTCTTTATGAATGAGTAATAATTTTTCTTCTAACATTTTTGCCTTTATAAGCAAAAGTACAAGGAACTTTCTGTACTGGTGTGTATTCCCAGGAAGAGGATTGCTAAGAGGAAAAAAAAGCATGTATTACTGTTTTCCAAAAAGATTGCAATAATTTACATTTCTACCAATGTCTGATCATAACTAAATAGCATCCTAAACAGCAACATATGTCATTTGTTTTCATTTTTGACAGTCTAATAAATACAGTGATTTCATTGTTATATTAATCTATATTTTCTGAATTTATAAGTTTAAACTTTTTTCATTTTGTTTTTGTCATTTAGATTTGCTCATTAGTGAACTACTTATATCCTTTGTTCATTTTTCCATTGAGTTGTTTTTATTGTAAATTTTAAAGAGCTCTTCGTATTTTATTTCATTGTACATATGTGCACTGAAATATTTTTAGCATTTTTCTTATATAAACCATTTATTATTTTTATCAAAGTATGTCTCCTTTCTTGTTTATAGATTCAGGGTTTTTCTGTCTAAGAAAAGTTTCCACCCTTAAATAAAAAAAAATTTTTTTGTAATTTTAAAAGATATTTGGGTCTTCTATCTTCCTGTAGTTTGTTGTTGTTTATGGTATGAGATAGGGGTTCAATATTGTGTTCTCCTACTTAGATGAACGCTTTCTATTCAGCAGTTAAAAACTGTTTCTTTTTAAACATCATATAGTAAATAATAATGGAATCTGTTTTTATATCCTTTATTGTACTCTAGTCTGTTTATTCATATGCTGATATATATTAATATGATCATAGTGGTTTTATAGTATATTTTGGTATCTAGTATGAGTTTCCTTACTTATCTCTCATTCCTTTTTTCTTAGTNTAACAGACCACCTCATCAATTTCTTTCCACTGATACTTTATTCATTTTAATTGTAAATATTCTTGATAGGATAAATAAGAATATTACTGAAAAATATTCTTACAATGATCTTGTTGGGGAATATAGAATGACCATCAGTAAACAAACAGAATTATCTGAGACTCTCACAACATATTTGATAATCTGTCTGGCTCAGGTTCACACTATAAAAATGTGATAAAATTAGCTGTGATATATTGGATTCTGCCAGGAAAAGATNTTCTTACAATGATCTTGTTGGGGAATATAGAATGACCATCAGTAAACAAACAGAATTATCTGAGACTCTCACAACATATTTGATAATCTGTCTGGCTCAGGTTCACACTATAAAAATGTGATAAAATTAGCTGTGATATATTGGATTCTGCCAAGAAAAGGTGATTTGGAGTTGCTTGTGATATACTTAACTGGTGACTGTTCCATTGTAGCATAATATATTCAATTAAGAAAAAAAAAACTCTGCAAAGTAAGCATTTATGTGTAATTAAGATCACTTTGGGGGATAACTAGCTGCCCTTTCTGGTATGATCTTCATAGAGGCCATCCACGCTAAAATGAAAACAAACAATGGGTCCATATCAGTCCATATCATTTACTTTTGGCACTGACTCAGTGTTTTTCCCCAGAGAAGGGGAGAAATATCAGTAGTTTGATTCCTCTTTATTACAGACTCCTTCAGCCTCAACCATATTGTATTTGTTTGCTTTAAAAAGCCTGTGAGGACAGATGTGAGCACGTGAAGGCAGTTTTCCTTTGAGATTCATTTCCCAGTGAAATTTGGTCCTTTATAACTAGCTTAAGCAGAATGTCCCCTGATACTTGTTTGCTTCTTATGAAAACATTTCATCAAAATCATGTTTACACTGAAATGGTGGATGTGGAATTAATTTGTGAAAATTTGGGGAGATTATACATTTATTCTGTATTGGTATCCCTTTTTGTGCTATACTTAGTGGCCCCAACTGAATAATTCAAATCATAGCATGGATAACTTTTGACAAAACAGATGGCTTCCAAAAAGAAATTTTTTGTGTGTCAGGACCATTTTCTTATTGCGATGAGATGGACTATCTTCCCTGAAGGGGGCACTGTCAGTGCATATCTTGGGCCACAGAAGAAACGAGATAATGATATTGTCTGCCTTTTCTAAATCCATCTTGTACATCTGGAAGTTCTTACTGCTGAAGCCTAGCTAGGAGGATTTTGAGCATAACCTTACTAGCATGGGAAATGAGCGTAATTGTATGGTAGTTTGAGATATGCAGGCACTGCTCTTCTTTGAGATTGGATTGAAAATTGACATTTTCCAGTCCTGTGGCCTCTGCTGAGTTTTCCAAATTTGCTGACATACTGATTGCAGCACTTTAAGAGCATCATCTTTTAGGATTTGAAATAGCTCAGCTGGAATTCCATCCCCTCCACTAGTTTTGTTTGCAATAATGCTTCCTAAGCCCATTGACTTCATGTTCCAGGATGTCTGGCTCTAGGTGAGTGAACACACCGTTGTGGTTATCTAGGTCATTAAGACGTTTTGTATACAATTCTTCTGTGTATTCTTGCTACCTCTTAATCTCTTCTTCTGTTAGGTAGGTCCTTACTGTTTCTGTCCTTTATTGAACCATCTTTGCAAAAAGTGTTCCCTTGATATCTTCAGTTTTCTTGAAGAGATCTCTAGTCTTTCCCATTCTATTGTTTTCCTCTATTTCTTTGCATTGTTCATATAAGAAGGCTTTCTTATCTCTCCTTGCTGTTCTCTGGAACTCTGCATTCAGTTGGGTATATCCTTCTCTTCTCCCTTGCTTTTGCTTTTCTTCTTTTGTAAACCCACCTTAGACAACCACTCTGCCTTCTTGCATTCCTCTTTCTTTGGGATGGTTTTGATCACTGCTTCCTGGACAATGTTAGGAATTTCTATCCATAGTTCTTCAGGTACCCAGATTTAATCCCTTGAATCCATTCATCACCTCCAGTGTATAATCATAAGAGATTTAATTTAGGTCATACTTGAATGGCCTAGTGGTTTTCCCTACTTTCTTCAATTTAAGGCTGCAACAAAGAGTTCATGATCTAAACCACAGTCAGCTCCTGGTTTTGTTTTTGCTGACTATATAGAGCTTTTCCATATTTGGCTGCAAAGAATACAATTAATTTGATTTTTATATTTACCATCTAGTGATGTACATGTGTAGAGTCATCTCTTGTGTTGTTGGAAAAGGGTGTTTCCTATGACTAGTGCATTCTCTTTGCAAAACTCTGTTAGCCTTTGCCCTGCTTTGTGTTATACTCCAAGGCCAAACTTGCCTGTTATTGCCAGTATCTCTTGACTTCCTACTTTTGCATTCCAGTCCCCTATGATAAAAATGACACCTTTTTTTGAGTATTAGTTCTTGAAGGTTTTGTATGTCTTCATAGAATTGTTCAACTTCAGCTTCTTTGGCATTAGTAGTTGGGACATAGACTTGAATTACTCTGATATTGAATGGTTTGCCTTGGAAATGAACTGAGATTATTCTGTCATTTTTGAGATTGCATCCAAGTGCTGCATTTCAGACTTTTGTAAACTATGAGGGCTACTCCATTTCTTCTAAAGGATACTTGCCTGCTGTAGTTAATGCTCATCTGAATTAAATTCACCCAGTCTGATCCATTTTAATTCACTATTTCTAAGATGTCGATGTTCACTCTTGCCATCTTCTTCTTGAGCACATCCAATTTACCTTGATTCATGGACCTAACATTGCAGATTACTATGCAACATTGTTTTTTACAGCAGTGGACTTTACTTTCACCACCAGACACATCCACAACTGAGCATCATCTCTGCTTTGGCCCAGCTGCTTCATTCTTTCTGAAGCTATTAGCAGTTGCCTTCTGCTCTTCCGCCGGAGCATATTGGACACATTTCACCTGAGAGACTCCTCTTACAGTGTCATATCTTTTTGTCTTTTCATACTGTTCATATGGTTCTCACAGCAAGAATATTGGAGTGGTTTGCCATTCCCTCCTCCAGTGGACAACATTTTGTCAGAACTCTTCACTATGACACATCCGTCTTAGATGACCCTGCATGGCCTGACTCAGTTTCACTGAGTTATACAAGCTTCTTCACCATAACAAGGCTGTGAATAGGTACTAACTAGATGCTGGTTTTTTGCCCTACNCATATGGTTCTCACAGCAAGAATATTGGAGTGGTTTGCCATTCCCTCCTCCAGTGGACAACATTTTGTCAGAACTCTTCAGTATGACACATCCGTCTTAGATGACCCTGCATGGCCTGACTCAGTTTCATTGAATTATACAAGCTCCTTCACCATAACAAGGCTGTGAATAGGTACTAACTAGAGTGCTGTTTTTTTGCCCTTCTGCAGATGGTGACTGCAGCCATGAAATTAAAAGACACTTAGTCCTTGGATGAAAAGTTATGACCAACCTAGATAGCATATTCAAAAGCAGAGACATTACTTTGCCGACTAAGGTCCATCTAGTCAAGGCTATGATTTTTCCAGTGGTCATGTATGGATGTGAAAGTTGGACTGTGAAGAAGGCTGAGCGCCGAAGAACCGATGCTTTTGAACTGTGGTGTTGGAGAAGACTCTTGAGAGTCCCTTGGACTGCAAGGAGATCCAACCAATCCATTCTGAAGGCGATCAACCCTGGGATTTCTTTGGAAGGAATGATGCTAAAGCTGAAACTCCAGTACTTTGGCCACCTCATGCGAAGAGATGACTCATTGGAAAAGACTCTGATGCTGGGAGGGATTGGGGGCAGGAGGAAAAGGGGACGACCGAGGTTGAGATGGCTGGATGGTATCACTGACTCGATGGACGTGAGTCTGAGTGAACTCCGGGAGTTGGTGATGAACAGGGAGGCCTGGGGTGCTGCGATTCATGGGGTCACAAAGAGTTGGACACGACTGAGCGACTGAACTGAACTGAACTGACTGATACAGTCAACAAAGTTTTGTTATTTAATAAACTTTTGCTACTTACCTATTTTTATATTATTATCAATTGATTGATCACAAAAAATGGAGAAAAGATAGGGTTATAATTTTCTAGCTCAAAAAGTCTTAGAAATGTTTGATAGAAAAATGAAGCATGAGGAAATATTATTATTCACCTGTGATTTTGACCACTTTAATTTTATTATAAAATAATCTTAAAGTTCATATTTAAGGAAAAATAAAATATAGCTTACTTCTGATTTAAAAAGTGACTTTCTTTGATAGAAGCCTATTATATTATGCTTTGCTGATTTTGGTTCATAAAAATTTAGTGTGTGTAAGGTTGGACTTTAGTGAAAATCTGATGGTGCAAGTTTTTGTTTCTTCCTCTTTTTTTGTCTCTCCTGAAGACATTCACAGATAACTCCTATCTTCAAGTGTGGTGTACAAAAGTGAAGATAAAATGAAGTATATTTTACCTGGAGAATAGATGTTTCATTGAATAAGTTGATGTGTGCTAGTAAATTCAATGTGGTACATTCTTTTCTTGAAATAGTAGCAGTTCAAGCGAAAGCATGTTAAATTTAGGGTCCTTTTAAATAACTATTTCTTGGCACTCTTTCTGAGTGATGAATACTCATTTCGAAAATTTATCTGAGGAATTTTATAGACTGGGAAGAGAAGGTTATTTTAGCTTTTTTTTTTTTAAGTTTTGTGCCCAGATCTCTTCTTTATTGTTATTCCCAGTTGGTTTAAAGAACTTTTTGGTAACAGCTTCTATTGTAGAATGTGTCATTTAGTAAGAAGTCAAACAATGAATAAAAAATAGTAAGAGGAAGATTTTATTTCAAAATTGTGCATTTTCATTGGTACCATTTTTAATTGAGAGGCACTTTGAAAGGTGCTGCAGCAGTTCAGAAACATCTGGCAGTTTCTTGCATTTTATCTGTCTTTACCCACAAATGCAACAGGAGTGGAGTGACACGTGGCTGACCAAGATCCACAAGGAGAACTGAGCAAGCGGAACAGGACTCTTGTTCTGATTGCCGTTTAAAAGATCATTCATATTCCATTCAACAATAATTCTTTTTACTATAATAATCTTTTCTAATCCATCTTAGAAACCAGTCCTACTAGATTTGCTTTAATTTTTGTTTGTCTAGGGAGTTTTTTTTTCCTCCAACTTGATCCACAAGGTACTACTCTGTGCAAAGTGTAGTCAAGCTAATTTTTTTTATCTATTTAGTATTTTTTCTGGGATAACTTTTGTTTGTCACTTAATGGAATAGAAATTTAATCATTTATTTTTACCTGTAGAAAACCAGGCTAAGTTAGTGATGAAGATGTCTATGTTAGAAAGCAAGCGCTCAAGTAGGAGATTCAGTTCAGTCACTCAGTTGTGTCTGACTCTGCGACCGCATGAATCGCAGCACGCCAGGTCTCCCTGTCCATCACCAACTCTCGGAGTTCATTCAGACTCACGTCCATCAAGTCAGTGATGCCATCCAGCCATCTCATCCTCGGTCGTCCCCTTCTCCTCCTGCCCCCTTCTCCTCCTGCCTCTAATCCCTCCCAGCATCAAAGTCTTTTCCAATGAGTCAACTCTTTGCACGAGATGGCCGAAGTACTGGAGTTTCAGCTTTAGCATCATTCCTTCCAAAGAAATCGCAGGGCTGATCTCCTTCAGAATGGACTGGTTGGATCTCCTTGCAGCCCAAGGGACTCTCAAGAGTCTTCTCCAACACCACAGTTCAAAAGCATCAATTCTTC
>SJYW01007352.1:60202-95989 GCA_006410735.1 Raphicerus campestris
CAGTCTGTTGTTCCATGTCCAGTTCTAACTGTTGCTTCCTGACATGCATACAGATTTATCAAGAGACAGGTCAGGTGGTGTGGTATTCCCATCTCTTTCAGAATTTTCCATAGTTTATTGTAATCCATGCAGTCAAAGACTTTGGCATAGTCAATAAACAGAAATAGATGTTTTTCTGGAACTCTCTTGCTTTTTCCATGATCCAGCAGATGTTGACAATTTGATCTCTGGTTCCTCTGCCTTTTCTACAACCAGCTTGAACATCTGGAAGTTCACAGTTCACGTATTGCTGAAGCCTGGCTTGGAGAATTTTGAGCATTACTTTACTAGCGTGTGAAATGAGTGAATTTTGCAGTAGTTTGAGCATTCTTTGGCATTGCCTTTCTTTGGGGTTGGAATGAAAACTGACCTTTTCCAGTCCTGTGGCCACTGCTGAATTTACCAGATTTGCTGGCATATTGAATGCAGCACTTTCACAGTATCATCTTTCAGGATTTGAAATAGCTCAACTGGAATTCCATCACCTCCACTAGCTTTGTTCATAGTGATACTTCCTAAGACCCACTTGACTTCACATTCCAGCCATGCTGCTGCTGTTGCTGCTAAGTTGCTTCAGTTGTGTCTGATTCTGTGAGACCCCATAGACGGCAGCCCACCAGGCTCCCCTATCCCTGGGATTCTCCAGTCAAGAACACTGGAGTGGGTTGCCATTTCCCTTTCCAGTTCAGGAAAGTAAAAAGTGAAAGTGAAGCCGCTCAGTTGTGTCTAACTCTTAGCAACCCGATGGACTACAGCCTACCATCTCTTCCATCCATGGGATTCTCCAGGCAAGAGTACTGGAGTAGGGTGCCATTGCCTTCTCCCATTCCAGCTATACAGAGATGTAATTCTTTTGCTTGGTTGTCAGTTGTATCATGCCCTCTTAGTTGAAAGTGAGTGTGGGATCATAATATCCTTTATGCAGACCCATAAATAATCCCCCTCATTTTTTCATCCTCACTTTTGCTCATGTTTCTCTCTCTCTCTCTGTTACTTGTAGGTTCTGAGTTACCACTTTCTCTGGGTCACTTTCCAGACATTTGCTCATTTTTCAGAGTGTAACTTCTACTCTACCTTGGTCGACAAAATGTAGTCATTGATTCTATATATTCATTAAAATTACTTTTGATCTCATGGTCCCATTTCTTAAAAATTTTTTTTGCTGTTGTTACTTTATATTTATTCCTTTACTATTATTTCAGTGAGTTCTCAGGAGGTAAGATATATATCAGGAGGCAAGATTTTACATATATCATATATATATCTTACTCAGGAGGTAAGATTATATCAGGAGGATACAAATCTGTTTTAAAGTCTGCTCTCTTAACCTGTAAATCTCCTATAAGTATTTTATAAAAATTATCTTGTCATTATGGTATAATCATTGTATTAAAATCCATGTGAAATCATTTACTATTCTTTTTCTTGCATCAAATTAAAAATGATAATCTGTCCTTTTTTAGATGATAATGAAGTATATCCAGTAAAGTGTTTAACANAAGTATTTTATAAAAATTATCTTGTCATTATGGTATAATCATTGTATTAAAATCCATGTGAAATCATTTACTATTCTTTTTCTTGCATCAAATTAAAAATGATAATCTGTCCTTTTTTAGATGATAATGAAGTATATCCAGTAAAGTGTTTAACACCTGGCACTTTCTTTGTGTAATCTCATTTAGCATTTCATTCATTTCCTTGGTTCTTGTTTTTGTCTGAAATGGAAAATAGCTAGCCTCTCACCGAAAAAGGATGGGAATTATAAAAGGTTTGTTTTGTAATTTTAGTGGTTTCATACCTTTAAAAGTGGTCCCTGAGCCAAGCAAGCACAGATAGTGTGCAAAAGGACCAGCTCACTGGGCTCTCCTCTTTCCGCTGGGCTCATCTGCAACAAATCAGACCGTTCAGGTGTGTATTTCAGTCACCACCTATTCACTCCACTGTTGGAGGGAGTCCAACCCCAGGGTGATGCAGAAAGCCCGACACGTGACACACAACATCGGGCAGATGAGATCACAGCAGTTTTCTGGTCACATGTACGCGCAACCTGGAGGACAGGGCACACGGGGACAGGGTGAACAGCCAGGAGCTGTGGTCAGCAGCGTTCATGATAACATTAGTGAGGGTGCTGCCTGATTCCCAGGAGGCTGTGATTACCTTGTTTGGATAATTCTGCAGGCTGAAAGGGAACTGAAANTGTAAAATGAGCAATAAGTAAAAACAACCCCACAGATACAATCCAACTCAAATTTTGTAATCTAAGAAATCTCTGGACTCACATTTTATGGTGTCAGAGGCAGCATTTCCACAGCATTCAGGGCATCTGCAGCCTATTAAAATACTTAGTTTCTTTTGCCATTCACATTATCTGTTTGTATGAAACCATCCTCCCAATCATTATCCCTTTTTGAAATTAAATAGAAGTCTAACAGGAGTGCCAAAGCATAAACACACTAATAAACGTTTTAATGTATTCTCCTTGTTAATTTTCATAGAACACTATAAAGAAGTCATAAAATATACTCCTCAGCTAAGAATACCATGAGCTGCTGGTTAGGACACTTCTAACATAATGGGAAGTAATGCCTTATTCCAGCAGCTGAAAAAAGAATGTATTATTCTTATAATGATATTTAATAAAAAAAGGAATGCAAGATATCTTGGAATATTAAGAAAAAACATGGAGGAAAGACCACTTTTTTAGTTAGCCAACTAGCCAACTAAATGATTGCAAAAATGAATTTGAGTTGTACTATCAATAGCCTTTCCCTCAGTGCCACAAAATTACCAAGTTTTTGTTTGCCCTTTGATCAGGAATAATAATAGCAATAGTACTGATAGCTATTGTGTACCAAGTATTTGATATTTAAAATGCTTCATATGCACTAAGTCATTTACTCTTCATAACTCTAGGGTTATGAGTTTGTTTATGCTTTGGCATAAATTCTAGACTTATGAGTTTGATTATTCTTTGACACTCCTGTCAATATTATAATATTTATTTTACATGTAAGAAGTATGGAACAGAGAGTGTTTAAGAACTACTCAAAGTTTCAGAACTAAGGGTGAAGTGGTAGGGCTATGATTTGAAGCTGACCATAAGATCATAACAGATACTTATTTTTAATTTGGGAAGCTTTGATAGTATTCTGTTATGGAATTTTAAAATTTCATCTAGATTTTATAGCTCATTGATGTAAAGTTGTATGTAATACTCCCTTACTATCTTCTTAATGTCCATTGGATATGTAGCCATGATCCTCCTTTTACCCCTGATATTAGTAATTTGTGTATCCTCTCTCCATCTCTCTCTATTATCAGTCTGGCAAGAGGTTGATTAAATGTATTAATCTTTTCAAGGATGAATTTTAGATTTTATTGATTTTCTTTATTGTCTTTCTGTTTTATTTCTTCCCATATTTTTGTTCCCTCTTTCCACTTACTTTAAATCTAATTTATCACTCCTTTTCCAATTTGGCAGATTGAAACTTTTATACTGAATTTGAGAGCTGTCTTGTTTTCTGATGATCAGTTGATGCTTTAATACCTTTAAGTACATACAACTTTAGTTACATCCCACAAATTTTGGTATGTGGTACTTTAGATGTCATTTCATTCAAAATGTTTTCTAATATTCTTGATTTTTTGATCCATTGCTTCAAAGAGGTGAATTATTTTCTGTATAATTGGTGCTTTTGTTTTTGTGGAATTCTAATTTGTAGTGGTCAGAGACTATTCTCTGTAAAGTTTTAGTCTTTTGAAATCTATAGAGACATGCTTATAGTCCTGCTATTGTCTGTCTTGGTATTCGTTCCCTGTACATTTGAAATGAATGTGTATTCTGGAGTTGTTAAGTGATAATAGTCTATAAATGTCAAATAGATTAAAGTGGTTGACAGTATAATTCTGAGATACTCTACCTTACTGATTTATTTCTTTAGTTTTGTATCAATTATTTAAATAGATATGTTAAATATTCTAGCTGTGATTGTGCATTTGTCTATTTCTTCTTTTCTCTAAGGTTTTGTTTCATATATTTTGAAGCTCTGTTCTTATGTGTATGCAAATTAATATGTCCTCTTGCTTATTATGTCTTCTTGATTCATTTTATTTTTATGAAATAATCTTTATCCCTGGAAATATTCTTTGCTCTGAAAATTACTTTGCTTTATATTGAGTCACTCCAGCTTTTTATTGTTGTTAGCATGGTATGTCTTTTTCCATCATTCTGTTTTGAACCAATCTGTGTCCTTATATTTAAAATAAGATTCTTGTGGGCAGCATATAGTTGGGTATTGCTTTATTTTTAAACCGGTCTGAGATTTTTTGCCTTTTATTTTATGTCTTTAGATTATTTACATTTAATGTAATTATTATCCCTTCCAATACTTGGGGCTTCCCTGGTGGCTCAGATGGTAAGGAATTTGCCTTCAATGTGGGAGACCCTGGTTCAGTGCCTGGGTCTGGAAGATCATCTGGAGAAAGGAATAGCAAACCATTCCAGTATTCTTGCCTTGAGAATCCCATGGGCAGAGAAGCTTCGGGCAATGGTCCTTGGGGTTGCAAGGAGTCAGACATGACTGAGTTGACTAACACTTTCTTATACTTCAGGTAATTTCTACCCCAGACTTGGATAGTTTTATCATGTATATGCACTGATCATTAATGAAATGAAGACCTAAGGAGGTACTGAACAGATTTCTTGACTTCCCATTTTGTGGGATGCTTTTTCATTCTGATACCGTGCTCTACAAATGAAGTGTCTTGGTCTGCCTAGGCTTTATAGCTCCATCTCAAATCAGATAACCCACTGAGTTCTACCTGGATTATCCTTTCCTGTGCTGAAGTCTAAAAGCTGCTGCTGCTGCTGTTGCTGCCAAGTCGTGTCAGTCGTGTCCGACTCTGCGACTCCATAGACGGCAGCCCACCGGGATCCCCCGTCTCTGGGATTCTCCAGGCAAGAACACTGGAGTGGGTTGCCGTTTCCTTCTCCAAAGCATGAAAGTGACAAGTGAAAGCAAAGACGCTCAGTCGTCTCCGACTCTTAGCGACTGCATGGACTGCAGCCTACCAGGCTCCTCTGTCCATGGGATTCGCCAGGCAAGCGTACTGGAGTGGGTCGCCATTGCCTTCTCTTGAGTCTAAAAGCGCTAGTTGGTATTATGGAAGATTGTAGGCTTGCTTCTTTGGCTTCCAGAATTTTGGGGAACAGTGTATTATACTAAATAATGTCTATATTTTGTCTGGACTTTTGATTGTTTCAGGTGAGTGGGTAAATCTAGTCTTTGTTACTCCATCTCAGTCAGAGATGGAAATCCTAGTCAGAGTAAATTTAAGAGGTAAAAACACTATGCATATGCAAGCTAGTTTCCAGGCATGTCATTAATATTTTAAAATTTACTTGCTTTTTGAGAAACAGTCTTTATACTATGAAGTGCCCAAATCTTAATGTAAAGTTTGAGGAATTTTACTTCTGTATAGACACACAAAATCATCACCCATATCAAGATATATACAGAACATTTCCAGTACCTTACAAAATTCCTTCACATTCCTTCCCAATTAGTGCCTGCATTCCTGTTTGCAGAAATACCACTGTTCTAACTTCTACCACCATAGATTACTTCCACTTTGTTCAAAGTTGGTACGAATGGAATTCTATTTTATGTACCTTTTTATGCATGGCATCTTTTACCTGTAATGATTTTGAGATACATATATGTTGCATGTATTAGTAACTCATTCACTCCTTTATTGTTGTGTATATGAACATGTCATGATTTGTTTATCCAATCTCTGATGGTGTTTTGGATTGTTTCTAGTTTGGGAGTTTTGTAAATAAATTTGTTATGAATATTCTTGTAGTCAGCCATCTTAATAATAATATATATGTGTATATATATATTTGTATGGGAATAAAAGAATGAGCAAGAAAATCTTTTAATGTTAAGTTGTAGTTGGTAGTTTGGGCTTCCCTGGTAGTTGAGTTGATAAAGAATTTGCCTGCAATGCAGGAGACCAGAGTTTGATCCCTGAGTCTAGAAGATACCCTAGAGAAGGGAATCCATTGCTGTATTCTTGCCTGGAAAATTCTATGGACAGAGGAGCCTAGCAGGCTACTGTCCATGGGGTTGCAAAGAGTTGGACACGACTGAGTGACTAACACTTTGACTTTCAGTTTTCACTTATGCCATTTGGAACCATATCTTCAATATCCATCTATAGGATGTTTCTACATATCTCCATTATAGTAAGCATTTATATTGTATACAACAGTGACCCAGATTATTACATATTTTGAACTGTTGTTATTGCTTTTCAGTCGCTAAGTCATGACCAACTCTTTGTGACCTCATGGACTGCAGCATGTCAGGTTTCCTTGTCCTTTACTATCTCCCAAAATTTGCTCAGACTCTTATCTGTTGAGTTGGTGATGCCATCCAACTATCGTATCCTCTGTCACCATCTTCTCCTCCTGCCCTCAATCTTTCCCAGCATCAGGGTCTTTTCCAATAAGTAGGCTCTTCACATCAAGTGGGCAAATTATTGGAGCTTGAGCTTCAGCATCAATCCTTTCAATGAATATTCATTCGATTTACTTTAGGATGGACTGATTTGATCTTGCTGTCCAAGGATCTCTCAAAAGTCTTCTCCAGCATCACAGTTTGAAAGCATCAATTCTTCAGTGGTCAGCTCTCGTTAGGTCCAACTCTCACACCCATACATGGCTACTGGAAAACCATAGCTTTGACTGTACCGACTGTTGGCNATTTTTTAGTTAGCCAACTAGCCAACTAAATGATTGCAAAAATGAATTTGAGTTGTACTATCAATAGCCTTTCCCTCAGTGCCACAAAATTACCAAGTTATTTGTTTGCCCTTTGATCAGGAATAATAATAGCAATAGTACTGATAGCTAATGTGTACCAAGTATTTGATATTTAAAATGCTTCATATGCACTAAGTCATTTACTCTTCATAACTCTAGGGTTATGAGTTTGTTTATGCTTTGGCATAAATTCTAGACTTATGAGTTTGATTATTCTTTGACACTCCTGTCAATATTATAATATTTATTTTACATGTAAGAAGTATGGAACAGAGAGTGTTTAAGAACTACTCAAAGTTTCAGAACTAAGGGTGAAGTGGTAGGGCTATGATTTGAAGCTGACCATAAGATCATAACAGATACTTATTTTTAATTTGGGAAGCTTTGATAGTATTCTGTTATGGAATTTTAAAATTTCATCTAGATTTTATAGCTCATTGATGTAAAGTTGTATGTAATACTCCCTTACTATCTTCTTAATGTCCATTGGATATGTAGCCATGATCCTCCTTTTACCCCTGATATTAGTAATTTGTGTATCCTCTCTCCATCTCTGTCTATTATCAGTCTGGCAAGAGGTTGATTAAATGTATTAATCTTTTCAAGGATGAATTTTAGATTTTATTGATTTTCTTTATTGTCTTTCTGTTTTATTTCTTCCCATATTTTTGTTCCCTCTTTCCACTTATTTTAAATCTAATTTACCACTCCTTTTCCAATTTGGTAGATTGAAACTTTTATACTGAATTTGAGAGCTGTCTTGTTTTCTGATGATCAGTTGATGCTTTAATACCTTTAAGTACATACAACTTTAGTTACATCCCACAAATTTTGGTATGTGGTACTTTAGATGTCATTTCATTCAAAATGTTTTCTAATATTCTTGATTTTTTGATCCATTGCTTCAAAGAGGTGAATTATTTTCTGTATAATTGGTGCTTTTGTTTTTGTGGAATTCTAATTTGTAGTGGTCAGAGACTATTCTCTGTAAAGTTTTAGTCTTTTGAAATCTATAGAGACATGCTTATAGTCCTGCTATTGTCTGTCTTGGTATTCGTTCCCTGTACATTTGAAATGAATGTGTATTCTGGAGTTGTTAAGTGATAATAGTCTATAAATGTCAAATAGATTAAAGTGGTTGACAGTATAATTCTGAGATACTCTACCTTACTGATTTATTTCTTTAGTTTTGTATCAATTATTTAAATAGATATGTTAAATATTCTAGCTGTGATTGTGCATTTGTCTATTTCTTCTTTTCTCTAAGGTTTTGTTTCATATATTTTGAAGCTCTGTTCTTATGTGTATGCAAATTAATATGTCCTCTTGCTTATTATGTCTTCTTGATTCATTTTATTTTTATGAAATAATCTTTATCCCTGGAAATATTCTTTGCTCTGAAAATTACTTTGCTTTATATTGAGTCACTCCAGCTTTTTATTGTTGTTAGCATGGTATGTCTTTTTCCATCATTCTGTTTTGAACCAATCTGTGTCCTTATATTTAAAATAAGATTCTTGTGGGCAGCATATAGTTGGGTATTGCTTTATTTTTAAACCGGTCTGAGATTTTTTGCCTTTTATTTTATGTCTTTAGATTATTTACATTTAATGTAATTATTATCCCTTCCAATACTTGGGGCTTCCCTGGTGGCTCAGATGGTAAGGAATTTGCCTTCAATGTGGGAGACCCTGGTTCAGTGCCTGGGTCTGGAAGATCATCTGGAGAAAGGAATAGCAAACCATTCCAGTATTCTTGCCTTGAGAATCCCATGGGCAGAGAAGCTTCGGGCAATGGTCCTTGGGGTTGCAAGGAGTCAGACATGACTGAGTTGACTAACACTTTCTTATACTTCAGGTAATTTCTACCCCAGACTTGGATAGTTTTATCATGTATATGCACTGATCATTAATGAAATGAAGACCTAAGGAGGTACTGAATAGATTTCTTGACTTCCCATTTTGTGGGATGCTTTTTCATTCTGATATCGTGCTCTACAAATGAAGTGTCTTGGTCTGCCTAGGCTTTATAGCTCCATCTCAAATCAGATAACCCACTGAGTTCTACCTGGATTATCCTTTCCTGTGCTGAAGTCTAAAAGCTGCTGCTGCTGCTGTTGCTGCCAAGTCGTGTCAGTCGTGTCCGACTCTGCGACTCCATAGACGGCAGCCCACCGGGATCCCCCGTCTCTGGGATTCTCCAGGCAAGAACACTGGAGTGGGTTGCCGTTTCCTTCTCCAAAGCATGAAAGTGACAAGTGAAAGCAAAGACGCTCAGTCGTCTCCGACTCTTAGCGACTGCATGGACTGCAGCCTACCAGGCTCCTCTGTCCATGGGATTCGCCAGGCAAGCGTACTGGAGTGGGTCGCCATTGCCTTCTCTTGAGTCTAAAAGCGCTAGTTGGTATTATGGAAGATTGTAGGCTTGCTTCTTTGGCTTCCAGAATTTTGGGGAACAGTGTATTATACTAAATAATGTCTATATTTTGTCTGGACTTTTGATTGTTTCAGGTGAGTGGGTAAATCTAGTCTTTGTTACTCCATCTCAGTCAGAGGTGGAAGTCCTAGTCAGAGTAAATTTAAGAGGTAAAAACACTATGCATATGCAAGCTAGTTTCCAGGCATGTCATTAATATTTTAAAATTTACTTGCTTTTTGAGAAACAGTCTTTGGGCACTATGAAGTGCCCAAATCTTAATGTAAAGTTTGAGGAATTTTACTTCTGTATAGACACACAAAATCATCACCCATATCAAGATATATACAGAACATTTCCAGTACCTTACAAAATTCCTTCACATTCCTTCCCAATTAGTGCCTGCATTCCTGTTTGCAGAAATACCACTGTTCTAACTTCTACCACCATAGATTACTTCCACTTTGTTCAAAGTTGGTACGAATGGAGTTCTATTTTATGTACCTTTTTATGCATGGCATCTTTTACCTGTAATGATTTTGAGATACATATATGTTGCATGTATTAGTAATTCATTCACTCCTTTATTGTTGTGTATATGAACATGTCATGATTTGTTTATCCAATCTCTGATGGTGTNTATGCTGTCTAGGTTAGTCATAGCTTTTCTTCCAAGGAGAAAGTGCCTTTTAATTTCATGGCTGCAGTCACCATCTACAGTGATTTTGGAGACCTAGAAAATAAAAATCTGCCACTCTTTCCATTTCCCCCCCATCTATTTGTCATGAAGTAATGGAGCCAGATGACATGATCTTAGTTTTTTGAATGTTGAGTTTTAAGCCAGCTTTTTCACTGTCCTCTTTCAACTTCTTAAGAGGCTCTTTAGTTCCTCTTCACTTTCTGCCACTAGGGTGGTGTCATCTGCATATCTGATGTTGTTGATATTTCTCCTGGTAATCTTGATTCCAGCACGGAATTCTCCAACCCAGCATTTCTCATGATATATTCTACATATAAACTAAATAAGCAGGGTGACAATATACAGGCTTAACATACTTCTTTCTCAATTTTGAATCAGTTTGTTCTTCCATGTCTGGTTCTAACAATTACTTCTTGACCTGTATACAAGTTTCTCAGGAGGCAGGTAAGGTGGTCTGCTATTCCCATCTCTTTAAGAATATTCCTCAAAGAGAATTTTGAATTGACTGATCTCCAAAGAAAAGTTTTAAAATATAATTTATACATGCTATTATGGTAACTTATATAAACTTAGATAATAAAATGAATACCTCATTAACACTTTTGGCTTATCTTTGCTGATCACTTACTAGGTACTGTTATGTTAAAGATGTTTAATCTTCATAACAGTCTTCAGAAGTAGAAAATATTGTATATAATTTACGATATAGCTGAGATTGAGGTTGAGATTAGTTGCTATAGATTACACTGTTGCTAGAATTGGAATTCAAGTTGGTCTGACTTCAGTGCCTAAGATTTCTTTATCACAGCAGAATTACTGATAGGTATTGCTGAGTAGACGAAGAACAGATAATTTATATGTATTACTGAACTTTCCTTATTATTGGCCAATTCTATTATTATGATTTTGATTACTATGTTGGTACTTTAAAATATAGAACACCATAATTCAAACTCATATTTCAGCAATGGGATTATGTCAATAAAAATTTTATATACTTTTTCACAAAGCAGTTCTTTTTAGTGGTTCAGAGACTGTGATACTTTGATGCTAGTCTTATGATAGCATTTGTCCATCTTCAGTCAGGCCATATTGGTGTAAATCAATCTTGATTAAGACATTTTCAGGCATCATGACACCCACAATAAATCCCTCTTAACCACATGAGTTTTTATGAGGAAAAAGCAACAAACCAATTTTATACTTCAAAGATTCCTTAGTTTTATAAAATTTACTAATTTCAGTTTCTCTTCTGAAAGCCATTTAATTGTGGGCTTGTTCTGTCAATTCAATCATTAGTTTATTTTAACAATAATATAATTACCATGAAGGACAGATAACAAGATGAGTACACACTAATTTCCTGTGACACTAGGAACATGATGATTATGGAAATAGCAAATGAAGCTCTTAAGATGCAGGAAGTTCATTACTAGGACGTAGTTCATAAAGGCATTTATTTCAACTGCACCTGTTAGTCAAAATGCTTCTTTCAACATTTAAGCATATGTTTTCCAAGGTTATGGCTAGGCCATTTGAGCCTTTTCTAAAGCAAGGCTTACATTACAAGTGCCTAAGCTGACCTTGAAAAATAGACTCACACAAATAAATGCAATACAAGTTGATTTTGAACTTTAAGCCAAGAATATATGATTAACATTTCTGTGGATTTAGTAAGGGAATAATTTAAGATCATCAATGAATTTGGCACTGATCAAGCAATAGAAATGAACATAGTTGGGTATGGATATAATGTGAATTTAGCAAGTGAATGTAAATTTGAATGAAATAATAGTATTTCAGTTGGTTTCAAGGAATTTTTCATCCAAAGGGAGATAAAAGAAGTAATGAAGAGGCAGTAAAGAAGTTGGATATGGTAGGAAGAATCCTAGAAATGCAGAAGAGTGTGGTATGAACCAGGGGAGGGGGATTTGAGTACTTTTTTCTCTATCTCCTACCACTTTGTAGCCCTCAGCATGTTACAAACTCTGACATCTAGTTTTCACATCCACTGACGGAAGAGGTTATAGTAAATGAGGCCAACATCCATCTGGTTCTGATCTAGTGATTGAGTAGAATGACTTCCCTACTTACTGGGAGCATATTTCAGAGCTATTATTATTAGGGAAAAAAAGGACATGTCTTATTCTTGAGTCCATAAGAAAAAAATGTAGGCTTATCTACACATGAGGCTAGAAAAAAAGAAAATACTTTAAACTGTATCTTTGCATCAGATTGAGTGTACTCAAACTACATTTCCAGTTTGAATCAGACAGTAGGGTCTTTTATTACCTGGTTCACTTGTAAATTAGAGTTGCAAAATTTCTTGGAACCATTTTGCCACTGATCTTGTGTAAAATAGTCCTAATCTTATTTAATAGTCTCTAAGTAAGCTATTTCTGATCGTTTTGTGAGAAATCTATGTTTAATAAAGATTACAAGAATTAAAAAAACACAATAGTTTTTCATCACATTAACAAAATGAAGGATAAAAATCATATGATCATCTCAATAAAAGCAAAAAAGCTTTTGACAAAATTCAGCATCACTTTGCCATAAAAGTATCAATAAAATAGCTATGAAGGGAATGTACCTCAATATAATCCAGGCTACATATGACAGACACAGAGCTAACCTTATACTCAGTGGTGAAAGGCTGAAAGCATTTCCTTTAAGATCAGGAACAAGACAAAGATGTCTATTCTCACCCATTTTTCAAGATAGCACTGGGAGTCCTAGCCAGAAGAAGGCAGGAAAAAGAAAAAAAGCATCCAAATTGGAAAAGAGGCAGCAAAATTGTCACTATTTGCAGATGATGTGATATTATATAACCCTAAATACTCCATCAAAAACGTGTTCAAACTAATAAATTCAGTAGAGTCATGGTATGCAAAATCAATACACAAAAATCTGTTATGGTTCTATACACTAATAACAAATGATCAGAAAAAGAAATTAAGAAAACAATCCCATTTACCACAGCATAAAAATGGATACAATACCTAGGAATAAATTTAACCAAGAAGTGAAAGACATGTATTGAAAAATATGACCTTAATAATGAAAGAAATTGAAGACAACACAAAAGGAAAGTAATTTTATGCTCATGGGTTGGACAAACCAATATTGTTAATATCCATACTACCCCAAGCAATTCAAAGATTTATGAAATTTCTATCAACATTCTAATGATAATTATCACAGAAGTAGAACAAATAATCCTAAAATCTGTAGGGAACCATGAAAGACCCCAAATAAAGTAATCTTGAGAAAGAAAAACTACACTGGAGATATCATGCCTCTGATTTCAAACAGTATTAGAAAGCTATGGTAATTAAAATAGTATGCTATTGATATCAAAATAGACCCATAGATGATTGCAACAAAATGTAAAGCTCAGAAATAAACCCATACACATATGGTCAAAGGGCTTTCCAGGTGGTGCTATTGCTAAAGAACATACTTGCCAATGCAGAAGATATAAGAATCACAGCTTTGATCCCTGGTTTGGGAAGATCCCTTGAAGGAAGTAGCAACCCACTTTATTAGTCTCTCTCTCTCTCTCTCTCTTTTTTTTTCCCTTAATTTATTTAACTTGAGGCTGATTACTTTATAATATTGTGATGCTTTTGCAGTAAATCAACATGAATCAGCCATGGGTGTACATGTGTCCCACCATCCTGAAACCTCTCTCACCTCCTTCTCCACCCCATCCTTCTGGGTTGTCCTAGAGCACCAGCTTTGAGTGCCCTGCTTCATGCATCTAACTTGAACTGGTTATTTATTTTACATATGGTAATATACATATTTCAATGCTTTTCTTTCACATCGTCCCACCTTCACCTTCTCCCACATGGTCCAAAAATTTGTTCTTTACATCTGTGTCTCTTTTGCTATCTTGCATATAGGGTCGTCATTACCATCTTCCTAAATTCCATATGTATGCACTAATATACTGTATTGGTGTTTCTCTTTTTGACTTACTTCACTTACTTCACTCTGTATAATAGGCTCCAGTTTCATCCGCCTCATTAGAACTGACTCAAATGTGTTCCTTTTTTATAGCTGAGTAATATTCCGTTGTGTATATATACCACATTTCTTTATCCATGTCTGTGCTGATGGACATCTAGGTTGCTTCCATATTCTAGCTATTGTAAACAGTGCTGCAATGAACATTGGGGTACATGTGTCTCTTTCAATTCTGATTTCTTCTTTGTATGCCCAGAGTGGGATTGCTGGGTCATATGGCAGTTCTATTTCCAGTTTTTAAAGGACTCGCCACACTGTTCTCCATAGTGGCTATACTAGTTTGCATTCCCGCCAACAGTGTAAGAGGGTTCCCTTTTCTCCACACCCTCTCCAGCATTTACTTTTTGTAGACTTTTTGATGGCAGACATTCTGACTAGTGTGAGACAGTACCTCATTGTGGCTTTGATTTGCATTTTGCTGATAATAAGTGATATTGAGTTTTTTTTTCATGTGTTTGTTAGCCATCTGAATGTCTTCTTTGGAGAAATGTCTGTTTAGTTCTTTGGCCCATTTTTTGATTGGGTCATTTATTTTTCTGATATTGAGCTGCATGAACTGCTTGTATATTTTGGAGATTAATTCTTTGTCACTTGTTTCATTTGCTATTAATTTTTCTCATTCTGAAGGCTGCCTTTTCTCCTTGTTTATAGTTTCCTTCATTGTGCAAAAGATTTCAAGCTTAATTAGGTCCCATTTGTTTATTTTTGTTTTTATTTCTGGGAGGTGGGTCACAGAGAATCTTGCTGTGATTTATGTCAGAGCCACTCCAGTATTCTTGCCTAGAGAATTCCATTGACAGAGAAGCCTCGCAGGTTACAGTCCATATGATCACAAAGAGTCAGACATGACTGAAGCAACTTAGGATGCATGCGTATGGCCAAAATTAATATACTATAAAGGTTCCAAGAATATACAATGGGAAAAGGACAATCTCTTTAATAATGATGCTGGGAAAACTGGGACAGCCACTTGCAAAAGAATATAACTTGAACACTGTCTTATACATAAAATTAACTAAAAATTGATTAAAGACTTGAATGTGAGATATGAAGCCGCAAAAGTCCTAGAAGAAAATATAGGTTGTAAAATACCTGGCATAGGTTTTGGCAATGATTTTTTTGAATATGACACCAAAAGCAAAAACAACAAAAGCAAAAATAAGAAAGTGGGACCACATCAAACTGAAAAGCTTCTGCACAGCAAAGAAAATCAGCAAAATGAAACGGTACCACCTGAATGGGAGAAAATCTTTGCAAATCATATATCTGATAAGGGGCTAATATCCAAAATACATTAAAAATCCATAACTCAATTGCAAGAACAATTAAAAATGGGCTGAAGCTCTGAATAGACATTTTTCTGAGGAAGACATACAGATGGCCAACAGATACATGAAAAGCTATTCAACATCATTAATCATCAGTTCAGTTCAGTTCAGTCGCTCAGTCGTGTCTGACTCTTCGCGACCCCATGAATCGCAGCACACCAGGCCTCCCTGTCCATCACCAGCTCCCGGAGTTCACTCATACTCGTGTCCATCAAGTCACTGATGCCATCCAGCCATCTGATCCTCAGTTGTCCCCTTCTCCTCCTGCCCCCAAACCCTCCCAGCATCAGAGTCTTTTCCAATGAGTCAACTCTTCACATGAGGTGGCCAAAAATACTGGAGTTTCAGCTTTAGCATCATTCCTTCCAAAGAAATCCCAGGGTTGATCTCCTTCAGAATGGATTGGTTGGATCTCCTTGCAGTCCAAGCGACTCTCAAGAGTCTTTTCCAACACCACAGTTCAAAAGCACCAGTTCTTCGGTGCTCAGCCTTCTTCACAGTCCAACTCTCATCAAGGAAGCACAAATCAAAACTGAAATAAGATACAGCCTCACACTTGTTAGAATGGTTATTAATCAAAAGATAAGAAGTGAGTGTTGGCAAGGATGTGGAAAAAGGGAACACTTGTGCATTGGTACAAACACTATGGGAAAGAGTATGGAGATTCCTCAGAAAATTAAAAATAAAACTACCTTGTGATCCAGCAATTGCACTTTTGGGTATTTATCTAAAGAAATGAAAACAGTAACTCCAAGTGATATATGAACCCCTATGTTCACTGCAGCATTAAAACTAGGATATAGAAACAACTGAGGTGTCCACCAATAGATGAATGACTAAAGAAATTGTGGGATATATACACCATGGAATATAATTAAGCCATAGAAAGAATGAAGTCTTGCTATTTGTAATAAAATGGATGAATCTCAAGGCATTATGCTAAGTAAAATAAGTCAGATGGAGAAAAACAAATTGCATATTATCTCACTTATATGGGAAACCTAAAGAATGAACAAACAACTTAAAAAAATAAACAAAAACCAACCTGCTAGGTACAGAAAACAGATTGGTGGTGGAGGATAAGGTTGAGAGAAGTGGATGAAGGGGTCAAAAGCTAAAATGTAAAGAACCTTGAAGTATAGTTAGTCCAGAGACTATCAGGCCCCAAGAAAATTGATCTGTGGAGCTAAAGCTCATGATAGGTCAGGGTCTACTGGTAGTAACAGTAAGTACTGGTGCAGAGTAATGGTAATATTTTCAGAGTGCCATTGACATACATTCCTGAGATCTGACTCACATGACCCTCTATCAAGAAATATATATGACATATTTTATTCTGACTTAGTGAAAACTAGTCAATCTAATCACATGGACTACAGTCTTGTCTAACTCAATGAAACTAAGCCATGCCCTGTGGGACCACCAAGATGGGCAGGTCATGGTGGAGAGGTCTGACAGAATGTGGTCCACTGGAGAAGGGAATGGCAAACCACTTCAGTATTCTTGCTTTGAGAACCCCATGAACAGTATGAAAAGGTAAAATCCTAGGATATCAAGGAGGAACTCCCCAGGTCAGTAGGTGCCCAATATGCTACTGGAGATCAGTGGAGAAATAACTCCAGACAGAATGAAGGGATGGAGCCAAAGCAAAAACAATACCCAACTGTGGATGTGACTGTTGATAGAAGCAAGTTCCAATGCTGTAAAGAGCAATATTGCATAGGAATCTGGAATGTCATGTCCATGAATCAATGCAAGTTGAAAGTGGTCAAACAGGAGATGGCAAGAGTGAATGTCGACATTCTAGGAATCAGCAAACTAAAATGGACTGGATTGGGTGAACTTAACTCAGACGACCATTATATCTACTGCTATGGGCACGAATCCCTCAGAAGAAATGGAGTAGCCATCATGGTCAAAAAAAGAGTCCAAAATGCAGTACTTGCATGCAATCACAAAAACGACAGAATGATCTCTGTTGTTTCCAAGGCCAACCATTCAATATCACTGTAATCCAAGTCTATGCCCCAACCAGTAATGCTGAAGAAGCTGAAGTTGAATGGTTCTATGAAGACCTACAAGATCTTTTAGAAGTAACACCCAAAAAAGATGTCCTTTTCATTATAGGGATACGGAATGCAAAAGTAGGAAGTCAAGAAACACATAGAGTAACAGGCAAATTTGGCCTTGGAATACGGAATGAAGCAGGGAAAAGACTGATAGAATTTTGCCAAGAAAATGCACTGGTCATAGCAAACACCCTCTTCCAACACAAGAGAAGACTCTACACATGGACATCACCAGATGGTCAACACGGAAATCAGACTGATTATATTCTTTGCAGGCAAAGATGGAGAAGCTCTATACAGTCAGCAAAAACAAGACTGGGAGCTGACTGTGGCTCAGATCATGAACTCCTTATTGCAAAATTCAGATTTAAATTGAAGAAAGTAGGGAAAAGCACTAGACCATTCAGGTATGACCTAAATCAAATCTTAAGATTATATAGTGGAAGTGAGAAATAGATATAAGGGCCTAGATCTGATAGACAGAGTGCCTGATGAACTGTGGACGAAGGTTCGTGACATTGTACAGGAGACAGGGATCAAGACCATCCCCATGGAAAAGAAATGCAAAAAGGCAAAATGGCTGTCTGGGGAGGCCTTACAAATAGCTGTGAAAAGAAGAGAAGTGAAAAGCAAAGGAGAAAAGGACAGATAGAAGCATCTGAATGCAGAGTTCCAAAGAATAGCAAGAAGAGATAAGAAAGCCTTCTTCAGCGATCAATGCAAAGAAATAGAGGAAAACNATGCTGGGCTGGATGAAGCACAAGCTGGAATCAAGATTGCCGGGAGAAATATCAATAACCTCAGATATGCAGATGATACCACCCTTATGGCAGAAAGTGAAGAGGAACTAAAAAGCTTCTTGATGAAAGTGAAAGATGAGAGTGAGAACGTTGGCTTAAAGCTCAACATTCAGAAAACGAAGATCATGGGATTTGTTCCCATCACTTCATGGGAAATAGATGGGGAAACAGTGGAAACAGTGTCAGACTTTTATTTTTCTGGGTTCCAAAATCACTGCAGATGGTGATTGCAACCATGAAATTAAAAGACGCTTATTCCTTGGAAGGAAAGTTATGACCAATCTAGATATCATATTCAAAAGCAGAGACATTACTTTGCCAACAAAGGTCCATCTAGTCAAGGCTATGGTTTTTCCTGTGTTCATGTATGGATGTGAGAGTTAGATGTGTATAAGAGACAGCAGCAAAGAATTGATGCTTTTGAACTGTGGTGTTGGAGAAGACTCTTGAGAGTCCCTTGGACTGCAAGGAGATCCATCCAGTCTACCCTAAAGGAGATCAGTCCTGGGTGTTCATTGAAGGGCCTGATGTTGAAGCTTGAAACTCCAATATTTTGGCCACCTGATATGAAGAGCTGACTCATTTGAAAAGACCCTGATGCTGGGAAAGATTGAGGGCAGGAGGAGAAGGGGACAACAGAAGATGAGATGGTTGGATGGCATCACCGNTCATGAGAAGAGTTCACTCATTGGAAAAGACTGATGCTGGGAGGGATTGGGGGCAGGAGGAGAGGGGGACGACAGAGGATGAGATGGCTGGATGGCATCACTGACTCGATGGACGTGAGTCTGAGTGAACTCGGAGCTGGTGATGGACAGGGAGGCCTGCCGTGCTGCGATTCATGGGGTCGCAGAGTCAGACATGACTGAGCTACTGAACTGAATATTATTAATAGATTTATATATTCCTTGAGCCTTTTTCCCAATACTATTTTTGTCAAGGCAATTTTTGCACTGATTAGTGATTTTACTTGGCAGTTGTTTCCATGATATTGCATTGTGTTGTCAGTTATTTGGAGAGATTCCAAGTTATTTTTTAAAAAACTCTTTTAAATGCCATTTGTGCCTAAGAGGCTTGAATCTGCCAAAGCTTCTTGAGCAGTTTTTTTTTTATTGGTATGCATGCACTGTACTGTTCTTAGCAGTAATCAGAAAAACAGAGTGAAAAAGAAACAGTTTTTGTAGTGGATCTGAGGTGTACTGAAACTAAATTAAGTTTTCTATGAGAAGAGTTTTTTGTTTGTGTACTTTCTCTCCTTTTAATCAAAATGGCAGATATACTTCATTCATTGACTAATGGAGTATTTATTGAGAACCAACTATGGATTAAATATTATTCCTCCCTGCTGGCTCAGATGGTCAAGAAATGCCTGCAATTCAGGAGACTGGCGTTCAATCCCTGGCTCGGGAATATCCTCTGGTGAAGGTAATACCTACCTATTTCAGTACTTTGCCTGGAGAATTCCATGGACAGAGGAGCCTAGCAGGCTATAGTCCATGAGATCGCAGAGTCAGACACAACAGAGCCTCTGATGTACAAGCAATGTTGTAGGGACAGAGAATACAGCAGTGAACCATCTTAGACAAGGTTTTAGCTCTCATAAAGCATATATGATAGTGTGGTCCAGGTAATTTATACAAATAGATATTTATATCATACTCTCAAAGAGTGACAAGTACAAAGAATAGGCAGTTTCTAAATCGGCATGTTGGCTCTCATGTAAGAGCAGTTAGAGGAGGATTCTCTGAGGAGGTGACTATGAAATGAGATCTGAGTGAAAGAAAGTCAGCTAAGGCAAAGTCAAGGGTAAAGACATTCAAGCAGAGGATACAGCAGGCATAGAGACCATGGGGAAAGCCTGAGGTGTGAGAGAAGGTGGAGATGATGAGACTATCATGGGCAAGGGGGCACAGCTCGCTGAACCTTAGTTTGCTGAGCATAAAATAAAGATTATAACACCTGTGTCATTATAGAGAAGGGAGAACACCTACTGTGTTGTTAAGAGAATGGGAGTACACCTACTGTGTGCCAATGCCAATGACGTGAACTATAAATACATGCTCTTGTTTGGTGCATGCAAAAAAGACCTGACTCATGCTCAGTATATAATTTTCATAATTATGATATTTTACTCTTGAATAGATGAACAATTTATTTTTTAAATTAATTTATTTTAATTGGAGGCTAATTACTTTATAATATTGTGGTGGTGTGTCTCACCATCCCCCCTCCCTCCCCAGCTCATCCCTCTGGGTTGTCCTGGACCACCAGCTCTGAGTGCCCTGCTTAATGCATTGAGCTTGCACTGGTCATCTGCTCTACATATGGTAATATACATGTTTCGATGCTATTCTTTCAAATCATCCTGCCTTTGCCTTCTCCTACACAGTCCAAAAGTCTGTTCTTTACATCTGTGTCTTTTTTTCTGTCTTGCATATAGGGTCATCATTACCATCTTTCTAAATTCCATATATATGCATTAATATACTGTATTGGTGTTTCTCTTTTTGACTTACTTCACTCTGTATAATAGGCTCCAGTTTCATTCACCTCATTAGGACTGACTCAAATGTATTCTTTTTATAGCTGAGTAATATTCCATTGTGTATATATACCACAACTTCCTTATCCATTAGTCTTCTAATGGACATCTAAGTTGCTTCCTTGTCCTAGCTATTATAAACAGTGCTGCAGTGAACATTGGGATACATGTGTCTCTTTCAATTCTGGTTTCCTTGGTGTGTCTATCCATCAGTGGGATTTCTGGGTCATATGGCAGTTCTATTTCCAGGTTTTTAAGGATAGATGAACAGCTTGCAGTTATACTTTGCAAAACATTTCCATGTATTGTATACAATATATTAGATTTTGGAATCAGTGTGCAGCATTCCTGGTCAGAATTTTATGTATCTGGTCATTTGCCAGTGAGCATACCATTATCTCTTTATGGCTCATCCTGAATTAGAAGGTAATTACTGTTAAGACAGGTTGTAAAAACCAAAGGCAGCTGTTCAGAATCCAAAGTAGCCTTGTCATAGGAAGTTGTTATTTAGGAATAGTCTTCCTGGAAAATTTCAACTATATATGCATAAGTATTTGAAGAATTGAGGTATATCCTCAGTCTATAGTGAAATAGTTTTATCCTGGGCAGTACATCCTAAAGCTATACTGAAATAGAGTTAAATCCTAAGAATCTATATCCTTGTAGAGCATGTTATTTCAATACATTTGGAAGCACATTATACAAACCTAGACTCATAATGGCTTAGAGGGAGAAGGCACTTTCAAAATTATCTAGTCTATTAATTTTTTACATCACAAACTATACTTCAAAGAATATTTCATTGGATATTAACAAGCATTACACAGACACACACAGTTGAAAAGCAGGATTTTAGAAGTTTGGTGATTTTCTTTTCTGTAGGACTTAGAGCTTTTGCATGTTAATACATGGTGAATTCTCAAAACAAGAATATAATTTATAGCATATTTAAAACGTATTTAACCAATTACCATATTCTCATTTCCAACTCATGGATCAGTTTTCAAGATCTCATTTCACCAACATTTCATGGAATGCAATATAGAAAAGATGACCTACTCTTTCTACACAATGCAGGAATATTCTCTTTAGCATCTATTATTTGTGACTGTCTAATTTTGGTTTGAAAAATTCTTGCAATGTAGATCTACCAATCTTATATGTCCAGATATTTCTTTGTACCTAGTACTCAGTACTTTAGTTCAGCTTCCTACAGATATCATGACAATAATTAATATCTATGGAGAAATTATTATTGCTCGAAACTTTTTAAAACCCTTTATATCTATGAGTTCATTGAATATGTATAACCTATATATGGTTTAGTCACTAAGTTATATCTGACTCTTGTGACCTCACGAACTGTAGTCTGCCAGGCTCCTCTGTTCATGGAATGATTCCAAGCAAGAATACTGGAGGGGGCTGCCATTCCCTTCTCCAGAGGATCGTCTTGACCCAGGAATAGAATCCTGGTCTCCTGTATTGCAGGTAGATGCTTTGTAGACTAAGCTATGAGGGAAGCCCATGACCTATGTGGGGGGTAATATTTTTATCCCCATTTAGAAGCCTGATGGGCTACAGTCCCTGGGGTCATAAAGAGTCAGACACGACGGAGTGACTAAGCTCAGTCAGGAAATCAGGGCAAAAAAAAAAAAGAAAAGAAAAGAAATCTGCACACACATAAAAAGAAACACATCTGAGTCAGTTCTAATGAGGTGGATCAACCTAGAACCTACTATACAGAGTGAAGTAAGTCAGAAAGAGAAAAACAAATATCGTACGTTAATGCATATATATGGAATCTAGGAAGATGTTACTGATGAACCTATTTGCAGGGCAGCAATGGAGATGCAGCCACAGAGAACAGACTTATGGACAAGGAAGGGCATGGGAGAGGAAAGGGTGCTGTGAACAGAGNGAATCTAGGAAGATGTTACTGATGAACCTATTTGCAGGGCAGCAATGAAGATGCAGCCACAGAGAACAGACTTATGGACAAGGAAGGGCATGGGAGAGGAAAGGGTGCTGTGAACAGAGAGAGAAGCACAGAAGTATATACACTAACACATATAAAACAGATAGCCAATGGAAATTTGCTGTATGACTCAAGGAACTCAAACCAGGGCTCTGTAACAACCTAGAGGGGAGGTGGGAGGGAGGTTCAAGAGGGAGGGGACATATGTACATCTATGACTAATTCATGTTGATGTATGACAGAAATCGAAAGAATAATGTAAAGCAATCTTCAATCAATTACAACTAAATAAATATAATTAAGAAAAAGAAATCCTGGCACAGAAAAGTTAAATATCTTGCCCAAGAACATAGCTTGTGATTTGTGGGGCCAGTATTCAAAAAGAGGCACTCTGACTCCAGAGCTGAGTTATCAACAACTCTAGTGGAAAATATCCAGTCATCCAGCCTCATCTAGAGCCTTCTGCAGTTTTTTCAACAATGCAATTCAAGCACCTTAAATNGGCACTCTGACTCCAGAGCTGAGTTATCAACAACTCTAGTGGAAAATATCCAGTCATCCAGCCTCATCTAGAGCCTTCTGCAGTTTTTTCAACAATGCAATTCAAGCACCTTAAATCTACATTGCTTGTATGACTTTTTCTTTTCTAACTTTTATACGCCAGGCCCAGCCCTCTTCCACATGACAATATCATCATATCTTCTCAAAGTCTTCTTTCTTTCAAGTTAACTATCCCCAATTCTTTCAGTTCTTCTTCAAAATAATCTGTTTCCTAGTTTAGTAATCCAGTTTGACAAATTTTCTCTTAAAATTATCTTTCTGATATTTTGAATTAAAAAAAAAATAATGTAACATGAGAGTTGGACTGTGAAGAAGGCTGAGCACCGAAGAATTGATGCTTTTGAACTGTGGTGTTGGAGAAGACTCTTGAGAGTCCCTTGGACTGCAAGGAGATCCAACCAGNATGAGATGGCTGGATGGCATCACTTACTTGATGGATGTGAGTCTGAGTGAACTCCGGGAGTTGGTGATGGACAGGGAGGCCTGGCGTGCTGCAGTTCATGGGGTTGCAAAGAGTCAGACATGACTGAGTGACTGAACTGAACTGAAATGAACTAATACAAAATAAAAAGTTACCTTTAAAAAAATGCCCATGTTAAATACACTAGGAAGAAAGATACATGTTTCTTCAAATATAAAGCTATTGGAAGAGTGAAAATACTGAATTTTGTACCGCAGTTTCCACAGATATTCTTCTCCTTATATATAACTTGTGAAAGGCTTCTTAGTGACCATTCTTCTCTGACTAAATCCCTTTTCAAAGAACTAGCTATTTTTATAAACAGTCCCTACAAAGTAGTTTTATTTTAAAATTTATTGTCTTAGAATGAAAAACAAAAATCTATAAACCTTAAATTCAAAAAATTTTTTGGATAATAGGATTTTTAAAAGATTTTTCAAAATGTGGACCATTTTTAAAGCCTTTATCGAATCTGTTACTGTATTGATTCTGTTTTATGTTTTGGTTTTTTGGCTATGAGTCATGTGCGATCTTAGCTATCCTGACCAGGGATCTAAACCACAAGCCCTGCATTGGAAGACAAAGTCCCAAACACTGGATGAAAATGAAAGTCACTCAATCATGTCTGACTCTTTGCGACCCCGTGAACTATAGCCTGCTAGGCGTCTTTGTCCATGTAATTCTCCAGACCGGAATACTAGAGTGGGTAGCTGTTCCCTTAAACCCAGCAACAAACCCAGGTCTCCTGCATTGAAGGCAAATTCTTTACCATCTGAGCCATCACGGAAGCCCATTCCATGGATACCAGGATTTTTAATATAATCCTTGTATGGACTGAAACAATATAGATATCTGAACTAAATTATTAGCATCCCTAGAATGTCTAAAAATACTGCTGTTTTATTGCTGCCTTTATCAACTGGGATTAGCCTCATTGTTCTAATTCACCTTTTGTAGTAAAGAGAAACCTAATTATAAGATCTGCTAAATTAAAGAGGATGTGTACATGTCAGACTGTATCTGAAGGTGTTGCTGGGAGTAAACCCACTGCCAATGTAAATTAAATAAAAACACTTAAGATGCAAAAAAGGGACAATGATATAATAAGTTTTTGTTTATTTATCATACTTCAGACTCCCTCTCAAGTGAGATTTTCTTTAAAAGTTGCATTAATGAGCAAGAACCATATGGCTTGAGATGGAGATATTGCAAGAGTGGCATAAATCCAGCTGTCCATTTCCAGCACATAAGCATATTTTATTTGCTGTTTAATTGTTTCTAGTATAAGAATTTGCTTATGTGCTAAGTATACACAAAATATTTCATTTTCTTCTTATATTGTTAATAATGGATATTCCATCACCCTTATTATTTCACATTCACACAGCACCTTTTGTTTGAGTAATTTGTGTAATTTATAACCAAATCATAAGACCATTTATGTAAATATTTTGTTTGCCTATTTAGCAACCTTGAAGCTTGCCATGTGTTCCTATTTGTGGAGTCACAAATAATTTATAAGAGGCCAATTACAATGAAAGGGATTTTATTAATTTCATTTTATGTTTATTCAAGATGTAGAATTGGGAAGTGGAGGCAAGGGGGGCTCAGTAAGGGAGAAACATGTAACACATCAACCTCATTTTTCTGCTAATTGTATGAAATATGTTTGTTGGGGAGGGGAGGAAAACAAAGAGAATCTATGAAATATTTAAAATGTGCTCTGAATAAAAATAATGAGTTAATGTGATACCTTTATTACTTTTAAAATCCCCAAATATTTCAAAAATTTTTTCCAGGTACCTTTTATTCCAGTGTTTTCCTTTGTGTGAGTTCTCACTATCTGATACACCCTAGGGTTAGCTCTCTGGTAGTCTAGGGTCTTGGAGTCAGTGCTCCCACTCCAAAGGCTCAGGGTTTAATCTAGACATTTCCTGTATTGTCAAAGCTGGTAAAAACATCTTCAATATTCAAAGATCCTCTATTATGCCTAAAGAAAATACTGTATTCAGGACAGAAGATGCTTATATATTGGACCCAGGCACCAGCTTCCTCTTCAGGTTTCCTTTTTCTGACTTATGTTACTGAAAACAAATTAAATGATTCAAATCTTCTTACAGATATATGTCATAGGTAGTCATCAAAGTGTTTTTGTTTCAGAATCCTACTAATGGGCAAGAAGAAAAGTCCCTCAGATACAGACTAATGTCTAGGAAAGAATCTTCTACTTCAATCAGAGTTTCCCAATATTCTCAGCTACCTTTTAAACTGAGATGTTAATAACATTGTGCCCTGTTCTGTACATGTGCAAAAATCCTTTATTGAGGTCCACTGCATCTCAGATCTTTATTAGACATTAGAATTTGCTCTTATATCAGAAAAAATGTTAGTTCAGAAATCACAAGCTTTTAGTTCACAAATAGTGTGAATCATATATGTATAGTTTGATTTGCAGAGTATTACATAATTTTTTTAAAAAAATTTTATTGGAGGATACTTGCTTTACAATGTTGTATTGGGTTTCTGCCATATATCAACATGAATCAGCCATAGGTATACATATGTTCCCTCCCTCCTGAATCCCCCTTCCACATCCCACCCCATCCCACCCCTCTAGATTGTCACAGAGCACTATTGAGCTCCCTGAGTCGTACTGCAAATTCCCACTGGCTATCTGTTTTAAATATGTCAGCGTATATGTTTCTATTCTATTCTCTCCATTCATCCCATGCTCTCCTTCTTTTCTTCCCACTGTATCCCCAAGTCTGGTCTCTGTTCACTGCTGCCCTGCAAGTAGGTTCCTCAGTATTATCTTTCTATATTCCATGTATATATGTTTAATATGCAATCTTTGTTTTTCTGACTTGCTTCACCTTGTATAATAGGCTCTAGGTTTGTCTAGCTCATCAGAACTGAGTCAAATGCATTCCTTTTCATAGCTGAGTAATATTCCATTGTTATTATGTACCACAACTTCTTTATCCATTCATCTATCAAGGGACATCTAGGTTGCTTCCATGTCCTGCTGCTGCTGCTGCTAAGTTGCTTTAGTCGTGTCCAACTCTGTGCAACCCCATAGATGGCAGCCCACCAGGCTCCCCCATCCCTGGAATTCACCAGGCAAGAACACTGGAGTGGGTTGCCATTTCCTTCTCCAATGCATGAAAGTGAAAAGTGAAAGTGAAGTCATTTAGTCATGTCTGACTCTGTGCGACCCCATGGACTACATATAGCCCACCAGGCTCCTCTGTCCATGGGATTTTCCAGGCAAGAGTACTGGAGTGGGGTGCCATTGCCCTCTCTACTTCCACGTCCTAGCTATTGTAAATAGTGCTCCAATGAACATTAGGGTACATGTGTCTTTTAGAATTGTGGTTTTCTCAGAATATATGCCCAGTAGTGGGATTGCTGGGCCACATGGTAGTTTTATTCCTAGTTTTTAAAGGAGTATCCATAATGTTCTCCATAGTAGCTGTATCTATTTGCATTCTCATCAACAGTGCAAGAGTTCCCTTTTCTCCACACAGTTTCCAGCATTTATTTTTTGTAGACATTTTGATGATGGACATTCTGACTGGTGTGAGATGATACCTTGTTCTAGTTTTGATTTGCATTTATCTGATAATGAGTGATACTGGGCATCTTTTCATGTGTTTATATGCCATCTGTATGTCTTCTTTGGAGTAATGTTTCTTTAGGCCTTTTTCCCAGTGTTTGATTGGGTTGTTTATTTCTCTGCTATTGAATTGCATGAACTGCTTATATATTTTGGAGTTTAATCCTTTGTCAGCTGTTTCATTTGCTTTTATTTTCTCCCATTCTGAGGGTTGTCTTTTTACCTTGTTCTTTGTTTCCTTTGCTACAAAAATCTTTTAAGTTTATTTAGGTTCCATTTATTTATTTTTGTTTTTATTTCCATTACTCTAGGAGGTGGGGCATAGAGGATTTTGCTGTGATTTATATCATGGAGTCTGCTGCTTATGTTTTCCTCTAAGAGTTATAGTTTCTGGTCTTACATTTAAGTCTTTAATCTATTTTGAGTTTATCTTCGTGTATGGTGTTAGGAAGTGTTCTAATTTCATTCTTTTTTATACAACTGTCCAGTTTTCCCAGCACCACTTATTGAAGAGGCTATCTTTTCTCCATTATATATTCTTGCCTTCTTTGGCAAAGATAATGTGTTCATAGGTGTGTGGGTTTATCTCTGGGCTTTCTATCATGTTCCATTGGTTTATATTCCTTTTTTTGTGCCAGTAACATACTGTATTGATGACTATAGCTGTGTAGTATAGTCTGAAGTTAGGAAGATTGATTCTTCCAGTCCATTCTTCTTTCTCAAAATTGCTTTGGCTATTCAGGGCCTTTTGTGTTTCCATATGAATTGTGAAATTTTTTGTTCAAGTTCTATGAAAAATACCATTGGTAATTTGATAGGGATTGTATTTAATCTGTAGATTGCCTTTGGCAGTATAATCATTTTCACAATATGGATTCTTCCAACCCAGGAACATGGACTATTTCTCCGTTTGTTTATGTCATCTTTGATTTCTTTCATCAGTGTCATAGTTTCCTGTATACAGCTCTTTTGTCTCCTTAGGTAGGTTTATTCCTAGGTATTTTATTCATTTTGTTGCAATGGTAAATGAGACTGATTCCTTAACATCTCTTTCTGATTTTTCATTGTTAGTGTATAGGAATGCAAGTGGATTTTGTGTATTGATTTTGTATCTTGAGACTTTATTAAATTAATTACCTCTAGTAATTTTCTGATAGTATCTTTAGGGTTTTCTATATATAATATCACATTGTCTGCAAGCAGGAGAGTTTTACTTTTTTTCCAATCCAGATTCCTTTTATTTTTTTCTTTTCTTCTCTGATTGCCATGACTAGGACTTCCAAACCTATGTTGAGTAACAGTGATGAGAGTGGGAAACCTTGTCTTGTTGCTGATCTTGGTTCCATTACATGAAGGTTTTAATNGATTCCTTTTATTTTTTTCTTTTCTTCTCTGATTGCCATGACTAGGACTTCCAAACCTATGTTGAGTAACAGTGATAAGAGTGGGAAACCTTGTCTTGTTGCTGATCTTGGTTCCATTACATGAAGGTTTTAATGTTTTACTCCTAGTGTTGGTCAAATCTTCTGACTCCCATTCCTGGTGTATTGCTTCCATATATATTTTATCATTTTGGACTTTGAACATATGTTAGATGAAACTTCACTGTTGGTGTTCTATAAGTTTGGGGTTGATCTTGTATCATACACAAGGATCTTATGTTTGATTTTTCTCAATATTAAGAGGTTTTACCAGACTGTGACTACTTTTTTACATTAGTAGGAAGGCTTGGGGTTCATTACCCCTGTGGGTAATAGACAGTGTACCAAACAAACCTATCAATCAAGAGGGAAGGTTAAATTACATTATCAAACACAGAGAAACCAAATATTCAAAAAGTTTGTCACTGAAGAAAAGAAGAATCTGGATAGGAACAAGAATGCAGGGTCTGAGAATAAATATTAAGGTTGGACAAACTTGATAAAGTTGATAACTGAATGAAAGGAAGGAGATAGTCAAGTTGCCAGTAAGAGAAAAGGCAAAGGAGAGAGAGAAGCATTGTTAGAAGAATGTGGAAAGGTTATGAGGCAGGGTGGAATCAAGATTGTGAGAGAGTTAGGATGGATGAGTACATGAGCATATGGGAGAGGCAAAAGCAACTTTGAGAAATTGAGGAGAACAAGAAAGTAGACAGAGCTGACCAAAACCCAGTACAATAACAGATAAAGAAACCCGAGAGCCCAGTTAAAGTCTCAAATAATGAATTACTTATAGCGCGACTCTTACCTTTTCTACTTTTGAAATAAGAAAGAATTAGATTTCTAAAGCACAGCACTCTATTAATTTGAGTGAAAACTAAAAGTCTCTGATGAGATTTTTAGCCATTCAGTCTTCCTACTCATGGATTTAAAAACTTAAAATCAGTGATTCCAAAAGAAATTTGGAATGTTTGGATTCCAAAAGAAGTTAGGAATATTTGGAGTATTAATTTACTCAGCTACCTAAAATACTACTTACTCAGCCATTAAAAAGAATACATTTGAATCACTTCTAATGAGGTGGATGAAACTGGAGCCTATTATACAGAGTGAAGCAAGCCAGAAAGAAAAAAACACCAATACAATTTACTAATGCATATATATGGAATTTAAAAAGATGGTAACGATAACCCTGTATGTGAGACAGCAAAAGANCAAAGACTAGGATGGGAGGTTGAAATTCAGAAGAGAGATGGTTTGGGGGCATATTTAGCTTTGAAATTTACTTTACATCCCTGTATCTAATTGTCAATCAACTTGTGCTTGGGAAACCAAAGCAAGTGGTCAGTGTGTAGCCAATGGGACCAAGGAGAACTAAAGAGAGCAGTAGCATTATTGAGAAGCAATTACGGATGGCCAGAGGTGATTGGGGCTGAGGGTTTCCCAGAGCATTGATCTGGAGCAAGACATCTGATGAGGATGGCTTTGGGGGAGAAAGTTCAGTTTAGTTGCTCAGTCGTGTCCAACTCTTTGCAAACCCATGGACTGCAGCGTGCCAGACTGTCCTATCCATTCACCAGTTCCTGGAACTTGCTCAAATTCATGTCCATCGAGTCAGTGATGCCATCCAAACATNGTGTCCAACTCTTTGCAAACCCATGGACTGCAGCGTGCCAGACTGTCCTATCCATTCACCAGTTCCTGGAACTTGCTCAAATTCATGTCCATCGAGTCAGTGATGCCATCCAAACATTTCATCCTCTGTCATCCCTGTCTCCTCCTGCCTTCAATCTTTCCCAGTATCAGGGTCTTTTCCAATGAGTCAGTTCTTAGCCTCAGGTGGCCAAAGTATTGGAACTTCAGCTTCAGCAACAGTCCTTCCAATGTATATCCAGGACTGATTTTCTTTAGGATTAACTGGTTTGATCTCCTTGCAGTCCAGGGGACTCTCAAGAGTCTTCTCCAACACCATGGTGCAAAAGCATCAATTCTTCAGCACTCAGCTTTCTTTATAGTACTACTCTCACATCCATACATGACTACTGGAAAAACCATAGCTTTGACTAGATGGACCTTTACTTCCTATTCAACAGAGCTCAATATGAATTATAGCTGATTTGGAAACTGGAGAAAAAGATGACCTTCGAAAACTAGATACTTGATATCGGAGATTTCAGAATTATCTCTCAAACTGTTTGCATTTATATTAAAAATTTTTTTTCACATCCAGAAGACTTAGAACACATAGCATACTCTATGTGTACCTTTTTTTTGATACTTAATGAACTCCCTTAAATTATTCTTAATTGTATCTTCTCAAATCCTTTCATCATTCCTCTGTGTATGTGTATAAATCACTCAGTTGTGTCCAGCTCTTTGTGACCCCATAGACTGTAGCCTGCCAGGCTTTTCTGCCTGGGGAATTCTCCAGGCCAAGAATACTGGAGTGGGTAGCCATTCCTTTCTCCAGGAAATCTTCCTAACCCAGAGATCAAACCTGGGTCTCCTGCATTGCAGGTGGATTCCATACCATCTTAGTCACCAGGGAAACCCCTCATCACTCTAAGATTAAGCTCTAAAAGGAGAGAAATACATTTTACTTACCTTTTTATCAACCTTTAATATCAATACCAATATAACCAATACCAGAGTTCAACCCTTGAATCAGAGTCTGCTTTTCACCTTATATGTTATTTTTTCTCAATTGATTTGTTTTCAAAAACTCCCAAGTCTGCTTCCAACTCATTTAGGTCATGTGATCTCTAGTCAAATCAAAATATTTCAACCACAGAAACCCTTACTCTCTTGAGCAGTATCTCTCATTTTTCCTCTAACACCATCTACTCATTTCCACCTTGGTATTCCACTCCTGCTTTTCTTGTGTCTGGAATTCTCTCTCTGATTATTTGAGTCCTACATTCACTTGCAACTTAATTCCCATGTCTTTCTCACCTACTGAATATTATATATCTTCAGTCTTGGACCTTAGTGGGGAGAAATGTCTTAGTGCTTTCTGTGCATTTCTTACCATACTGGTACTTACTAAGACCCCCGATGAACTTAACACTTAACAAATATTTGTTGAATTAAATCCAAATAATGTGCACCCAGGCAATTCCATGATAATAAGGAAAGGATAGCATAGGAAAGTATTAATTTAGCATGAATAAGCTATAGTATTCATATCTCTAATTTTAGCTATAGGCACTGCAACTACTAGATCAGTATTCTTTTTTATTCTAAATCCTCATGGGCTTGACTAAATAAGTTTAAATTACACCAGTGGATGTCAGTGGACTCACACAATAGGACTGAAACAATGAAATTAACTTTTGCATAATAGACTTCTTTGTTCCACATTATCTTTCAACAGTTGTTTCAATTCAAGTAGTTAAAATGGCCATTGAATACAGTAACTGTGAATTTTATTAGGATTTCTGTGTATCTCTCTCTCTATATATATATAAAATACACACACACACACATACACATATGTATATGGTTTGTGTGTTTATCCAATGCCTACTTACCTGGTGTATCATCTTTAGCAATAACTTACTATTAGACTGTTTTTTCCTCATGAAAGTGAAATGAAAGTGTTAGTTGCTCAGTTGAGTCCGACTCTTTGTGACCCCATGAACTGTAGCCCGCCAGGCTCTTCTGTCCATGGAGTTCTCCAAGTAAGAATACTGGAGCAGGTTGCCATTTCCTGATCCAGGGGATCTTTAGAACCAGGAATCGAACTAGAGTTTCCCACATTACAGGCAGATTCTTTATCACCTGAACCACCAGGGAAGTCCCTCATAAATCATATTTACAATCTGTCTGCCCAGTATCCTTCTTAAGCTACATTTCTAACACTCTTGGTTTAGTCCCATCACTTCAAAATCTTCCCAGTTTCAAGTCTCAACTTAATTCTTTCCTTCTCCATCAAGCCCATAGTACTACCTTCTACTCCCCCATATTTCTCACTCACTGATCCTACATTCTGTAGTTGGAATCACACAATTCAGTGCTAAACTGTGTAGTGTTTTCCATAGCTTTTTACTTGCTATGAGTATTTCTGTTTTGTTTTTATTATCTTATACATTGTCAGTACTTCTAAAACAGCTTTTTATCCCTCGTTTTTTCAATCCGAATGAAAAGAATGCATGCAATTAAATTCCTGTTGGCTGATTATTAATTAGTACATTCTTAGCTAAGAAAATAAAGTTTACCAAAGTTGAAAATAAATAGGAATGTAGTGATGCTGCTGCTGCTGCTAAGCCGCTTCAGTCGTGTCCGACTCTGTGCGACACCATAGATGGAAGCCCACCAGATTCCCCTGTCCCTGGGATTCTCCAGGCAAGAACACTGGAGTGGGTTGCCATTTCCTTCTTCAATGCATGAAAGTAAAAAGTGAAAGTGAATTCGTTCAGTCGTGTCTGACTCTTCGCGACCCCATGGACTGCAGCCTACCAGGCTCTCTGTCCAAGGAATTTTCTAGACAAGAGTACTGGAGAGGGGTGCCATTGCCTTCTCCGGTAGTGATGCTACTAGGAAACAGAAAAGGTGTCATCATTCTGTTAATATTATAGTGCATTATGTAAATTATAGCATTTATTTGGAAAGAAAAACAATTGGTGATAATGATACTACCCGAAAATTTCTATTATTCATTGTGTATTTTTCTTATATAATCACTAGTATTTAACTTATTTATTAATGGTAAGCTTTTTTTTAATTTAAAAAACCCTCTATTGATGTGAATTATAGTATTGATTTCTGCAAATAGACTAATCGTCTGTTTGAATTATGGAAGACTGCACTGATCTTGTCTTGTTCTGTTTACAAGCTTCTTTTAAATCAATCTTTCAGATACTCAGCAGTCATTTATTACCAATCTCACTTTAAAAGGATTTATGCTCTTCTATGCCAATTTACATTCAGGTGTAAAATGTCAAAGACAAATTTGAGTAGAGAAATTGGTGGAAGCAATTCAATATTACTGTGTTTAAAAAGAGATTACTGGTTGTATTCATATTCATTGCATTTCAGCAGGATTCTGACTTGAAAATTAGAACATTAGTCAATTCTATAATGACACAGTACCTAGAGGACTATAAAGACAAATTCAGGACAGATCAATAGCATTATGTAAACAATAAATTTCATTAATAATATAAATATAATATTTGGAAAATATTATCAAATCAAGGGTATTCCATGTTTCCACTAGAGCACTAAAAGTATAACTAGAATTAAAATTTTGATAAATGAATATTATGAGGTAAGAAGTGGGAAAGAAGTGTATTTTTGAGCCTTATTAGATAAATCTGTGAAGAAGGAAATGGCAACCCACTCTGATATTCTTGCCTGGAGAATCCCAGGGACAGAGGAGCCTGGTGGGCTGCCTTCTATGGGGGTCACACAGAGTTAGACACGACTGAAGCAACTTAGCAGCAGCAGCAGATACTTCTGAGATATAAATAACGACTCTTAAGATAAAATTTAACTCTAGTCTATACCATCAAGTAATATCTGTGCCACTTGGAAAAACATTAATGCATAAAGAGGGTCAATGGTCATTTGAAAGGAATCATAACTAGTAAACTGAAATTGTCAGCACAAAGCGACATGTTAGTCAAATAATCTTGACCCCAATAGAATATTTTCTGAAACTAGCTATTGATATTTGCACCATCTGTAAAGTAAGGTACAAATTAGAGTTGTTTTAAGGCTGCCAAGATTTTTATTACAGAAAATGTTTGTGATAAGTTTCAATGGCAGTCCTCCTTTGTGATAGAAACCAAGGGAAGCAAGGGGACCTCTATATCCAAGGCTTGTATGTAGGTCTCGCTAGAGGGAAAAACATACCCTTGGCAGAATGGTGGGCTATTAGGGGTCTCTCAGTAGTAACAGAAACTTGGGTGAGGTGGTCTATAATGGCACTTTCTTCAAGTTTTAATGCTTTATGTGGTGTCCTTTATGAGTCATCCATGAGCTTATTGCCTGGCATGGATCTAATTTTGGAAGTCAAATTTCTAATAAAAATATGTAGTTATTCTTTGATGAATAATGTACTTGTGGAAATAGTCTAGGGCTTATATTTACATGAAATATGGTAAAGGCTACATTATATTTCAAGTGCTCTAGCATGTGTCTTCCTTAGGATATTATTTTACTTAGTACATAAGCTAACTGATCACTGGGGACTTTGTTTCCTCTGAGTAGTTGTTGCTTGGCAAAGAGACATATGGTTGCATGCATTTAAATTCTTCATTAAAAATGTTTACAGGAGGGAAAAAGTAATATTCTCCAAAATGGCAAACATTATAGACGGTTGCAGAACTCAGCTTCAAAGAGTTTTATATCATTACACTACTACTTAGAAATAAACATTACGCCTAAACAAGTTGTTTATACAAACGACAAGTAATTCACTTCCCTGAATAAATATTTAGGTTGAAAGTATTCCCCAAGCATTCCATTATTCTAATTTACATGGGATAGAGGGAGAGAGTGTATTTAATCATATAATTATACAGAATTTTAAGGAAGAGAGGATGTTTTATTGGTTTTACTGTTTTAGTTGAAAAGCTATAGATTATTTTGTTAGTTCTGTGGTTAAATGTGACTGTACTTGTTTTCAGCAATTAAATAATTTTATTTAGAGTTTGATCTTAGTTAATGTGCCATCCACTTCAGCAGTCATAGTTGGCAACACAGTTTTCATTCTGAGGTGCGTATGAGTAATTGAAGTGTTCCTCCTACCATCTTCTGCTGGTCAGCTCCTGTTCATACAAAAGAAGTCAGAATGCTAAGAATTAATGACAAAGCTAGACCAATAAATAGGCCAATACAACAGCTCTTGGGGATGCGGAAACCCTATCTTATTTAAAAAAGTATACTTTAAGAGGAGCCAGTTTGTCTAGAGAACAATAAAAAGTAGTGGTTGAAATATTTGTGAAAGAAGGAGGTGGTATTACTCTTTTTATCTCAAAAAAAAAAAAAAAAAAAA
>SJYW01007352.1:128331-139362 GCA_006410735.1 Raphicerus campestris
TTTCCCCTCATCCTTCCAGAAGCAAGACAGAATTTTTTTATTTTTTTTAAAAATTTATTTATTTATTATTTTTTATTTATTGTGGATATCTGGTTGATTTACTGAAGATCAGTCTCACCATATTGTGGAGCACCCCCACCTGTCCCCATGACTCTCTGCTTCTGGAGTTTTTAACTCTGAGACTTGTTCAGCAGTTCGTAAGTTATCATTCAGCTTGTCCTACCCCAGCTCTGGTTCCTGTGGTAGGTATTAATTATCAGATACTGTTCTAACAAGCCACAAATCTCTGTACTTCCCTGCTCATCTCTCCTGTCTTGAGAGCAGCTGTTTGTTGTGTCCTGCCCTCTCTTATAGACCACAGGAGAGTTACTGATTTTTCATTCTGGTTAGCATTTTACTCATTAGCATTGACTGGTGACTTCAAGTTCTTTACATACCAGAACCAAAAACTGAAAATTATTCTAGATTCAGGTTTGAAATCAGGGTATGTGATTTCTTCATTTTTTTCCTATTTTTCAAGATGGTTTTGGCTACCTTTGACCCTTGATTTTCTGTGTGAATTTTAGGATCAACTTGTCAATGTCTATAAATAAGCCAGATGGAATTTTGGGGGGATTGTGTTGAATTTGTATTTGGCAGGTATTGCCTTCTTTGCAATATTAGTTCTTCTGATCTGTGAAAATGGGATATCTCACCATTTATTTAGATCTTGAATACTTATCAGTATGTTTTCTACTAACTGAAATTTTCATATACTTTTGTCTTTTAGTCTTTTAATATGGTGACTTAGATTAAATAGTTCTTGAACGTCAGCTCAATGTTGCCTCCCAGGGATAAATCCCATTAGGTCATCACGTATAATCTTTTTCTTGTGTCTGAATTCAGTTTGTTAGTATTTTGAGAATTGTTGCATCTATAACAGATCCTGGTCTATAGTTTTCTTGTTATGTCTTTGTTTTTGTTATCATTGTAATACTGGCCTTATAAAAGTGAATTGGGAAGTAGTCCTTTTTTTCTGACTTTTGAGAAGAGTTTGTGAAGGATTCATTTTATTTATCCCTTATATGTTTGGTACTCATTGCTAAAGCCATCTGGGCTCTGGTTTTCTTTGTGATATATTTTTTACCTTGTTTAATCTCTTTACTTGTTAATACATCAATTGAGCTTTCCTTCTTCCTCTTGAATCTGTCAGTAGCTATTTCTTAATGAGAACTTCAAAATTTCATTTGTTATATAATGTGTTAACTGTTAATTTTGATTTTTCAAAGCAGAACTTTTTTGGTTTTGGTGATTTTTCTCTTATTTAATTATTCTCTATTTTGTTTACTCTGCTCTAAGTTTTATTACCTCATTCCTTCTGCTTGCTTTGGATTTTGTTTCCTCTGCCTTTTCTAGATTCTTAAGATGTAAATTTAGGTTATTGATTTAAGGTTTGTCTTCTTTTCTTTGATAGGTACAACTCAGTTATATCTATTACAGAAATTTCTAGTATATCTGGGATGGTATTATTTAAGTAAATAGTGAAATAGTTCACCTTTGGTAATACATTTATGTATGGAAAACACAAAATGCAAGCATGGATGGTTATAAATCGACACTATCCAAGTGATAGTTGGCTGGGTACATCTGCCTCCCCATTGCTTCTTTAGGTAACACAAACACAGCTGAAACTTTCTGGTTTTCTCCTTTATGATTCATAGCATTGGCACTTTAATACCAAAGCTATAGAAAAGAATGGCTTTTAAAAAATTATCACAAAGAGTCGGACACGACTGAGCGACTTCAACTTCACCTTCACCTTACTCTAGTCTATTAAGTCAGCCATGTGAATTGGTAAGCTAGCAAAGTTTCAATGACTTTGAGCACTGATGATAAAACTCTTGATCTTCTTGCTGCTTTATCACAGCTGTCTTTTTTCTTTCCTGTAAAAAATAAATCAATTGTTACAGAATCAGAATATACAAAATTGTACAAGTGTATAAACCTGAATATTTTTTCCTCCACATATTCATCATGGCAGTATATATAGTAACTGTGAATGATACAGGAGTAGAATTGATTATTGTATCACCTACAACCATAAAAAACCTCATGTAAGTACACAAATTTTTAGCATTAAATAACTGAAAGTGTGCTAATTTTAATCTGCTAAATGGGGTTTGGAAAACAGGTTATATTATTGAAAGAATGAAGTACAATTTCTCAGGTATGATTAATCACCATGTCAAAGTATTTGAGACTCAAATATGAAATAGCAATTAAGTAGGTAGAGAAGACAAATCTCAATACTTGCAATGAAATAGAATGGGAAGATACTATATATATATTTCAAATAAATAGTGTTGATTTNGAAAGAATGAAGTACAATTTCTCAGGTATGATTAATCACCATGTCAAAGTATTTGAGACTCAAATATGAAATATCAGTTAAGTAGGTAGAGAAGACAAATCTCAATACTTGCAATGAAATAGAATGGGAAGATACTGTATATATTTCAAATTATTAGTGTTGATTTATTTTTTTTGTGTGGGCACACTTTATTTTTTTTTCAAATTTTATTTTTACTTTATTCTATATTACAATACTGTATTGGTTTTGCCATACATTGACATGCATCAGCCACAGTTGTATAAGACAGCTAACCAAAAGGGTTCTTATGAGTGTAGTGCAGTAAATAAAGAGTGGTGGTATTGAAACATGTATACTATCATGTAAGAAACGAAGTGCCAGTCTATGTTCGATACAGGATACAGGATGCTTGGGGCTGGAGCACGGGGATGATCCAGAGAGATGATATGGGGTGGGAGGTGGGAGGGGGCTTCGAGATTGGGAGCTCGTGTACACTTGTGGCTGATTCATGTCAATGTATGGTAAAACCAATACAGTATTGTAACGTAGAATAGAGTAAAAATAAAATAAAAAAAAAAGTGGTCATCCCTATAGATGTGCTTACAGTTATATAACAGCAAAATGCATCTCATACATGTGTCAGTTTTGCCTTTAAAAATTCATTAAAAAATTTTTATTCTTCTAAATTTTGAGCAGTGAAGCTAGCACTTGCATATGAAATTGTTGAATTATAACATGATCACAAATATTCATGATAAAAAATTGATCTGATGAGTCTATGCTTTATTCAGGATCTAATACAAGAGTTAACAAAGTTAATCACAATTGCTGGTACGCTCTCAAATGAAGGGTTAGTAAATGAAATGAAGTCAGATTTATGAAGAACAATGAATTTAGTGTATAAATCCTTGAGAACTGACAGAAACAGAAGGACTATACAGTGTATATTCTTTGTTTTGCATCATTCTTATTTTTAAATATGAATATTACAGCTATGTTTCCCACTAAATGCTGCTTTCACAATCTGCTCTTAATTTAGCATGTTGTGTTTTTGTTTTCAATCATACCTACATATTTTCTAATTGTAATTTTCTCTTTGACCCACTGAGTGTTAATTTTCAAGTATTTGTGACTTTTCTAAGTTCTCATTGGATAATGATTTCTAGTTTGATTCTATTTTTGTAGTCAGATATTAAATAACACATTTTGAATGAATCTAAACAGTTTACATTTATTATGGCTTTTTGATAGCCTCATAAACATTCTTTACTGGAATATAGCCATGTGGGCTTGAGAAAAATGTGTACTCTTTTGTTACGTGGAATATTTTAAATATACATATACCCATTAAGTTTAGTTGATTTGTATTATTGTTCAGGTTTTATATTCCTTATTTCTTCTGATATAATCATGTAGTAGAAGACTTACTTGAAATGGAGTCTTGAATTCTCTATTCCTGTTGAATTGTCTATTTCTCTTGTTAAATTCATACATTTTTGTTAACATATATTCTGAGTTTCTGTTGTTTGATATATATTGGTTATAATTATGCCTTCCTAATATATTGACCATCTTATTATAAAATATCCTCCATTTTCTGTAGTAACAACTTTTGTCTTTACATTTCTTTTGTTTGATATTAACATAGCCATGATACCTCTTTTGCTCTTTGCATGGTATATATTTTTCCATCCTTTTAATTTTCATAATTTTAACTTGTTTTTTAAAGTGTGTTTCTTTTAAACAGCATGTAGCTGGAAATTGTTTCTTATCCACTTTGCTAACTTGTTTTTTGATTTTTTATATGTTATTTGTATGTTTTTTCTTCCTTTGCTCATCCATTCTTTTGTGTTAAATATTTTCTAATATTTCATTATCTTTCTCTCATTTATTTTATGGGTGGAGAAGCCTGTTAAGCTACAATTGATGGGGTCACAAAGAGTGAGGACTTGACTGAGTGACTTCATTTCACTTCATTTATTTTAATACATTTTTGATTATATGTAATCCCCAAGTACCCCTGAGTTTACAATCAACATGTTGACACCAATGATCTAGTTCANAGTACTGTAAAATAGAATAAAGTATTAAAAGGAAAAAAAAAAATTAATACCTGCTTAAATTCAATTGAAGGCAGGAATTTTGCACCAACATATCTATATTTTCTCTCCCTCATTTATGCTATTATTATAATCTTTATACATTAATATTTTTATATTACATATTTGTGCGTTACAAGCATCAACATAGTTTTATAATTATTGTTTATTCAAATGTTGTTAAACAAGGTAAGAGAATAAAAAAAGATACTTAGTCTCTTTTATCTGTACCTATATAGTTAACTTCTCTTTTCTTATTTTTGTGGATTCAAATTTCTTGCTGCTGCTGCTGCTAAGTCGCTTCAGTTGTGTCTGACTCTGTGTGACCCCATGGATGGCAGCCCACCAGGCTCCCCGTCCCTGGGATTCTCCAGGCAAGAACACTGGAGTGGGGTGCCATTTCCTTCTCCAATGCAGGAAAGTGAAAAGTGAAAGTGAAGTCGCTCAGTCATGCCCGCCTCTTAGCAACCCCATGGACTGCAGCCTACCAGACTCCTTGTCCATGGGATTTTCCAGGCAAGAGTATTGGAGTAGAGTGCCATTGCCTTCTCCAAATTTCTTGCTAGTGTCCTTTATTTCAGTCTGAAATACTCCTTGTGTTAATTCTTGTGGGACACCTCTGTTATCAATTAACTCTATTTTTATTTATCCATAATATATCTTAACATCTTCATTCTTGAAGTATAGTTTTGCTGAGTATGGAATTATTGATTTCCACACTTTGAAAATGTCATCACACTGCCTTTTGGACTTCATAGCTGAAGATAAAAAATCATCTGTTAATTTTATTGAGTGTCCCTTGCACGTGTTTGGTTATGTCTTTCTTGCTACACTGAAGACTATTGTCTTAGCTTTCAAAATGTTTACTGTTATGTGTGCAGCTGTGGCTCTCTTTGAGTTTATTACTTGGAATTTATTGAGCTTCTTGGATGGGTAGATGAATATTTTTTTATCATTTCAGGAGTTTTATGCCATTGATTCTTCACATATTCTCTCTGCCCCTTTCTTTTTCATCACCCCTTCAGAACTCTCATTTTTTACATGTTATCCCACAAGTCTGAGTTTCTGCTCATTTTTCTTCANTTTTTATCATTTCAGGAGTTTTATGCCATTGATTCTTCACATATTCTCTCTGCCCCTTTCTTTTTCATCACCCCTTCAGAACTCTCATTTTTTACATGTTATCCCACAAGTCTGAGTTTCTGCTCATTCTTCTTCATTCTTTTTTACTTTCGGTACCTCAGACTACATATTCTTAACTGACCTATCTTCAGGTTTGCTAATTTTTCCTTTGTTCCGCTCATAGCTGTTGTTGACACTTTCTGGTACTTTTTTTTTTTTCTTACTTAAATTGTTTAACTTTAATGCCAGTATTTCTATTTCACTCTTTAAAAAAAATTACATCTTTTTTTGGTTATTTTCTATTTGGGACATCTTCCTCTTTTTTCCATTCATTTTTAAGGCATTGTTTCCTTTAGTTCTTTCAACATATTTATAATGAATGGTTTAATCTCTTTTTCTATTAAGTAATATCTGGTCTTCTTTAGGGACAGTTTCTATTAATTTTTCCTGCATATGCAATATACTTTAGTATTTCATTTCATGTCTCATGATTTTTAAATTGAAAAGTGGGCATCTTTACTAATATGCGGTTACTCTAGAAATCACATCCCACCCACTCTTGCCATCTTCACAAAGAACTATCTTTCTGTCTGAACTGAACCAATTCTGTACTCTTTGTCATGTGTAGCCTCTGATGTCTCTGTTTAGTTACCTCAGTGGTCAGCTGATGATTGGATAGAGATTTCCTCAAATATAATGAATCAATGATTCTCCCAGTATTTTCTAAGGGGATTTGTGTGTATGTTTGGACACAAATGCTCTGGCAATTTACACTGTGTCTTAACTTTCACTTCCTGATTATGCAGAGCTATCAGTGAGAGCTTAGGAGTTTTTTGAGGCTTTCCCTAGTACTTACACAGTCCTGAATACAGTCTTTCCTGAGTGCAGCTCTGCACATAAATTACCTTCTTTTCCAAGAAAATGTCAGAACTTTTAAAAGCCCCATCGGTTCAGTTCAGTTCAGTCGCTCAGTCCTGTCCGACTCTGCGACCCCATGAATTGCAGCACGCCAGGCCTCCTTGTCCATCACCAACTCCCGGAGTTCACTCAGACTCACATCCATCGAGTCAGTGATGCCATCCAGCCATCTCATCCTCTGTCGTCCCCTTCTCCTCCTGCCCCTAATCCCTCCCAGCATCAGTCTTTTCCAATGAGTCAACTCTTCACATGAGGTGGCCAAAATATTGGAGTTTCGGCTTTAGCATCAGTCCTTCCAATGAACACCCAGGGCTGACCTCCTTTAGAATGGACTGGTTGGATCTCCTTGCAGTCCAAGGGACTCTCAAGAGTCTTCTCCAACACCACAGTTCAAAAGCATCAATTCTTCGGCGCTCAGCTTTCTTCACAGTCCAACTCTCACATCCATACATGACCACTGGAAAAACCATAGCCTTGACTAGACGGACCTTTGTTAGCAAAGTAATAGCTCTGCTTTTGAATATGCTATCTAGGTTGGTCCCATATGGACATCTAATTTCTAGTGTTTCCTTTTATATTTTCTGGTGAGCCTCTTGATTTCCCCAACTGTTATCACTACTTCAGGTAGCTGCAATCTTAAACAATTGCTCCTAATTATTTTAGACAAATATCACCCCTCCCAAAGGGCTTTTGTCATCAAGTAAGTTCTGAATCAGATGAAATAAATGCAAGTCCTTTGAGTGGTGGTTTTCAGGCAGCTGTCAGGCAGATCAACTAACAATAATTCTCTGACTTTGTGGGGAACCCTGAATTCATTCTGCTCCACCACGTGACTGCTAAACTGAAGATTTTCACAGTAGATTGCAAAGCTGTTGGTTTTCAAGGATATCACAGAGGTGGTAAGAGCAGACGGGGACAGGGCAAGTTAAGACACCACAAAGTTCACTGCTTTTTACCAAGACTGAGCCAGTTTTATTGAATGAATGTTCCTTGGATTATTACAGACTATTGATTAATTTTCTGAGTTTTGAAGGAGCTGATTTTTGGAGATTTTCCTATTGTTCTAATTGATATCATGAAAAAATTTTATGCCATGGATATATTTTATATTTTCATCCATGTTAAAAGGCACAAAAATGATCTCACATTCAGTATAATCTGTAGAACTGCCAATAAGTGGCTTTTTGGTTTATATTGCAGATTGGCCTCAAGTAGAAGACACAAATAATTATTTTATCTCACTCCCTTCACCTGTTATTAATGATAAAAATGGGGAAATTGAGGCTCAAGGCCATACTACTTCTCTGGGGATGAGCAAAAATTAGAAGCCAGTTCCTCTTTCCTCCCAACCCTGTGCTTTAATATACTGCATTAAATATGTTTATTTACCTTTGTAATGTGAAATAAGAAGTGTCAGAATCTTTATTCTCAACAAGATTGAGGCAAGCAGCTCTTCACTCCTTCATTGGAAGTTTGACAGTTAAGTCTGCTCAGGAACAATCTCTTTATCTCTGCAGGTTATAACTCGCTACCATTATTCAGATGTCTTTTAGGTTACACAGTTATTAGGCTACTTTTCAAGTACATGTTTAATTTGTTACTAAGAAATCAAAGTTCTAGTATTGTCAGCTCATCGCGCTTCAAATCCTAGATGTCAGGGAACACATCAAAACCTAATTCAGGAAAGACAGACATTGATTCTTACATCAAATATTTAAGACCAGCCATAAGATATACTGCAATTCTCTTTGAAGGTGAAAGTGTTAGTTGCTCAGTCCTGTCAAATTGTTTGTGACTGTAGCCCACTAGGCTCCTCTCTCTATGGAATTGTCCAAGCAAGAATACTGGGTGGGTTGCCATGTCCTCCTCTTTGAAGAGCACAAATTGCACCCATCTCTAGAATGACATCTTGGGTCATCTTTTTTCATCCCTTAAATATACACACTCCTAATATATATATAAATATAATTTTGCCTATTTACTAAATATATTTTTCCTAATTACTAAAAGTATTAAAAAATAGATTATTTAAAATAATGTGATTGTATTGGTAATTATTTTAATCACTTATTTGTGCTTCATTGATGTGCTGTGGTATGTTGTATTCACTGTGTCATATACTGTTTGATTTCCACCTCAGGGTAAGATGTGTCCAAATATAGAAAGTATTACAAATGAATGCTTATTTCCAGTTACCTATAAACAACATAGGGTTAGTATACTGCTTCCAAAAGTACAAGCTTGGTAAATAAGAGAAATGAACAAAGTTTACAAAAGTTAGGAGAGTGTGTACCAAGTGCTATCTCTCTGAATATGGAGACTAGTTCATTCAGGAGTCAAATGAATATTTAAGCACCCAAGATATTCTGAGGACAGTTCTTAGCTCTAGGGAGAGCAAAACAAAAATCCTGTGGCTATGGCATTTATATAATAGTGTAATAAACAGTAAATATACAAATAAGTAAATTAGAATGCAAAATCAGATAGTGATAAATGCTAGAAAAAATTATAACAAGTTATGGGGTTAGAGAAGAGTTGGTATAAGAGGGTTGTCTCTTAGGAAATGATATTTGAGTAGCACATGAACATAGTAAGGGAATGCACCATGTGATTTCCTGGAGAAAGATTGTTTCAGGAAGTAGTTACAGTGATTATAAAGATTCTGAAGTAAAAAAGTAAATCTGGTAAAAAGGCCAACAGAGTGTCATGAGCAAGGAGTAAATGACAGGAAATGAAAGTGAGGATTTAAATTGAGCCCAATAAGGTAAAGACTATGATTTTATTCTGAATGATGGAAAACTACCAAACAATGTCCAGGGGCTGGGTTCAATTCAGCTGCTTAGCCGTGCCTAACTCTTTGCGACCCCATGGACTGCAGCATGCCAGTCATCCCTGTCCATCACCAACTCCCAAACTTGCTCAAACTCATGTCCATCGAGTCAGTGATGCCATCAACCATCTTACTCTCTGTTGTCCCCTTCTCCTCCTGCCTTCAACCTTTCCCAGCATCAGGGTCTTTTCCAATGAGTCGGTTATTCACATCAGGTGGCTAAAGTATTGGAATTTCAGCTTCAGCATCAGTCCTTCCAAAGAACANACACACACACACACACACACACACACACACACACACACATTTTTATATATTTATATATGGAGACATAAAGACATACAGGAAGAACTAAAGGTTGTCTGAAAATACTTCATCCCAGTTCATTTCATGCACATTCTTAAAGGTCACTCTGTATATTCTGGTACTTCTGAAACTTTTGCTTGCCTTCCAAATCCATTTAGCACAGATTTTAGCACCCTTACAAACTGTTGAGAGGTCACAGGAAGGCACCTGTAGGATAAATTGCTTTAGGATCCACTCCTGTCCCTCCTGCCCCCCAGTACTAAGGTAATCCTGCTGGATCTGATGTGATTACTTTTCCACCCAGTGAATATACTCCACAAAACATCATTCACCTCGAACTGAAGTTCACTATAATAGGAGGTCAGAAAGGGCAGAGACTGTGGAAAGTTTTCCATGAGGGATCAAAGCTATATACTTAGCTGAGCTATAAAGCAGTACTATGGTCCAGAAAAGCAAAATGTCATCTTGTAATTGGCTTCAATTTTCTTTTTCATATCCTTTACCAGATAGAGCAGATTTACTATGGATCTGAACGAGCTTGGCTGACACTTCAGAGCTTCACATTTGTACAGGCCAGATGTATGTTGTATTTGTAATGATGTATGTTGTATTTGTATGATGTTGTATTTGTATAATGTTGTATTTGTAATTTTGTGTTTTCATACTTCAAAAACCACTTCAAGTGTCACAAAACATTGATCTGCTTCAGTATCTGTATCTTCTTCTGTGCATGATTCTAATATTGCTAATTGTTTGAATCTGTGGCAATTTAGTTGATAGAAAGGAGTTACTAACTTTAAGTCTTTATTTTGATGGGGCAAAAGTCCACATGGGCTTCCCTTTCTATGCCTTTTATTCCACATTTATCAGTACAGAAACAGAAATGATGGACATATAAATTGGCAGCTTTCATAAAGTGCCAATTAGAAAATAACCTGTTCTCATTTAAACCAGGAAGAAAGCAATAATTTGTACCAAAATTAAGGATATCGTTTCAATATGCAGATGACACCACCTTAATGGCAGAAAGTGAAGAGGAGCTAAAGAGCCTCTTGAAGGTGAAAGAGGAGAGTGATAAAGCTGATTTAATATTGTAAAGAAATTAACCTCCAAATAAAATAAATAAATTTATATTAAAAAACCCCTAAAATCATGGCATCCAGTCCCATCACTTCTTGACAAATAGATGGGTAAACAATGGAAATAGTGACAGACTTTATATTCTTGGGTTCCAAAATCACTGTGGATGGTAATGGTAGCCATGAAATTAAAAGACGTTTGCTCCTTGAAAGAAAGCTATGACAAAACTAGACAGGGTATTAAAAAGCAGAGACATTGCTTTGCTGACAAAAGTCAAAGCTATGGTTTTTCCAGTAGTCATCTATGGATGTGAGAGTTGGACCATA